>JABFFJ010000050.1:0-55732 GCA_013623715.1 Fusarium verrucosum
GCTTTATGGAGATACTCATTAAAGGCTTGGCTTAAGTTATGATGTATTTTATTTTTATTTTTTAGGGAGGGGGGCGGGGGGGGGGGAGAAGTTCAACCCGTTAGTTGGCCCCAGGAAGATCCAACATCTTTGGCTATAAGTTCCATTGTCCTCAGACCAGGATGTAGCCAGCCATCTGTTGGCAAATTAAGTTGCATACGGTCACAATCGTGGGTTTTTAGAGGCACATGTCACTATTCACGATGCTCTGGAGATGTTGCTTTTTGATGTTATCAGTTTATTATTTGCTATTGTACAAGGAGCGAATGACCAAACCAGGTCCGCAATTCATATAAGAAACCTCCAAAAACACCGATCCATGCAATGCTAAAGTCGTGAAGATGAGTCGTCGTCAATCTTTACATGGTGTAAGATCCTCCATCTGAGTGGTTCTCTCATCAAACTTCCAGTTGTGTTGTGTTGTGTTGAGTTTACTCGACGTTGATGCGGCGAAACTCGCGCTTCTTGGCCTTGGGGACAACAATGCTCAGGATGCCATCCTTGAATTTAGCAGAGACGTTGTCCTGGTCAACGCGACTAGGGAAGTTAAAGCAGCGAGAGAACTCGCCGAACTTGCGCTCGGTGAGCCAATACTTGGACTGGTCGACGGGCTTCTTCTCGACTTCCTTGAGCTCTTGGTGATGGGTAACTTCGGTGCTCTCGTGTGCGCTAGCCTCGTCCTCGTCCTCGACAGTAGCGTGGTGGGGGCTCTTGCTTTCCTCGCTACCCTCGGCAATGGCGCCTCGGGTCTGGGGAGTGTCCTCAACGAGACCGGCGGGAGGAGTGCCGGCAGTGTAGGTGCGCTCAGTCCTACCGCGGATGTGCATGGTCTGAGGCTCAGTGAACTCGATCTGAACGTCCTCCTTTTTCATACCAGGGAGCTCGCCGTGGAGCTCGAAGGCTTCTCCAGTCTCACGAACATCAAACTTTGGCTGCCAGAGGGGGAGGCCAACGCGGCGGGTGCCACTACCACCATTCTGTCCCTGGCGAGAGTAGCTATCGAAGTCGTCGAGGAGACGGAAGAGGGGGGTGAAGGAAGCGTCGGAGTTGTGGAAGTTGCGGGGGAAGAAAGCCATTTTGTTTGTTGTGTTGGTGATGGGTTTAAGTGTCAGTTGCTTCAGGTTGATAGTAGGAGTGTAGAAGAGTTGTGAAGTAGTGGTTGTTGCTGTTGCGTGTGTTGCTTGCTTGTGTTGCTTGCTCGTGTTTGCTTGCTTGTGTTCTGATGAAGAATGAGGTCCAGCTTTGGAGGAACAGAAGCCTTGCTTTATACTTGTTGATGTGGAAGCTGTGATCGAGATGAGGGCTTCCTTACCTTTCGCGAAAGGTCGACGAATGCTACCACTTGGAGATTCTAGAAACTACATGATTGCATAAGAGTGCCCTAGAAGCCATTACAAACCTGTAAACTAGGTCTAAGACGTGATCCTGACATCAGATCGCGAGTCTATTGACTGCTTGCAGTTGCAGGAACCTGCTGGACAGTGGTGGATCACGGTAGAATCTTCCAGCGAATTCCTTTGGTGGCGGTACCATGATATAGGTAGGCAGCAAGTAACACAGCCTGGAGTTCTGGTTTTCGTGAGAATTTCTCGTAGTGGTATTAATAATCATGTATAGCCTACGATAATGTAAAATCGAAGCAATTGAATCTTTGAACTGATGAATTTGTCCTTTGAGAAATAATTAAGAATCGAAAAGGACGTTCTGGAGTCTGGGGAAATGTGGTCTGAGCGCAGCGGGTGCTGACATAATGCCACTTTGTGTCAAATATGATTACCCTGTACCTTGAACACCGAAAATGTGTTTAGAATGGAGGACGGAATAAACCAGTGAAAGGTCAAATATACATTCTTGGTGAATATAATCTTGTCATAATAGGGCATTATTTTAATTCCAATCATTATGGAAAACTGCTTATTTGTTGATTGTCTTGTCTACTAAGTTGTTTCCAGACATATAGCAAACTCCACTGTTTCTTTGTAAGTATCTGGACAGTAATGAAGCAGCTGGGATTTTCTCAACACCCGAAATGCATTCAAATATGATATAAAAATTAAGAATTTGTACCATTAACCTATGTCCTTCACTAAGCGACAAGAGTTGAGCAAGTGCACCTGCTTTGTGTTATATTACTCCCAGGAGGGCAGCATATTTCAAACTTCTATTACCCATTCAGTTGAGTCTTCAGATACCCCCTGCATAGAAATCCAAGAGAGCGGACGAGAAGAAAAGCAGAAACATAGCAGATTGAAGTAATGGAGAAGTTCAAGTAGAATAAATTCTAGTGTTACTAGTATTAGGGTAAAGTTGGATCTTGAGGAAATTATGCGCAATGGTTATCCTGACCTGGAACTGACGAGGCTAGACGAACCAGACCAGTGACATGTGAAATAGATCGTATAGGAACCGGCATGAGTAACGAAACTTGATGTTTAATTTAAATGTAATGTATAAGTTGGGAGCCTGTGTGTTGAGATTTCAGGAATGGAAAATCCAGATGCCTCGCCTCGGAGGCTCGAACTAAGATGATGTTTGGGCTCGACTGGATGGCAAGGATAGAAAAGCGATGCAAGGTGAGAATGAGAAGTTATTATAGGGAATTGGATCGGAATTATGATCAGATGTATTGCGACACCGACAGTGTTCTCATGTTGGGTGGGACTCAGTGTCTCCAGAGGAAGGATTAGGATCCCGTCCTCCCCATCAGCCAGGAGGCAAACCACCTGCGATCAACCAGCATCCAATATATCCCAAACGGGTCGAGAAGACGATATTATGGATACTTGGAAGTCAAGAGGCATATGTCTGGAAAAATGCCACAGTGCTTTAATCAAGTGGCTCCTAATGGGCAATCATACGCATCCACCCTCAACCCTCCGTATTCATGTTTCAACTGAGGACGTCGGCACGTGATACCAAAAGACCAGACATATCCTTAGATGAAAGACTGTGAATAAGTGCGATCAATGAGGGTGAATCTCCCATCGATTATTAAGAGTGAGAAGCAAGCTCACGGAAAGAAGTCGGTGGCGTCGAAATCACAATCGAGCTTTCTTCTCAACCAAGGACAATCGGTATACCGGCGCCACTATGATTTAACACCGACCATAATGAGAGGTTCCAAGCACCTTGAAAGAGAGTATTGTATCGACGGGGTATATCGGCCGGCGTAGGTAAGAAGTCAACCGTTCGGTGGCATTTTGCGGCACCGTTGTGGAATTATGATTGTGAGCCAGATCTATCAATGTGTTAGCAAAGAACATTTGAGCGTACGGTATAATCAGCGAAATTGACATAGTAGAAAAAAAAGAACTCCCGCATACCCAAGGCTTTGAATATCCAAGGGTCTCGTCATATGAAACCAGCTCTGCCAAGGAATGATAACAGTTCCAAGTTATCTCTTCTTGATCTTGAATTCACCAAGAGGCTTAATGTCACGCCAAAAGCCACGTTTTCGGGCAAATTCAAGATCCACGGATCCGCAATCAAAGCTCCGCTGGCATGGATGGTGATAATGTAAGTTGACATTGGCATCCAACCCAACAATGGGATATGACGTAGTGATAGAAGAAAGAGACCGATTGATCATTCATCTCGATATTCCAAAGTAGTAATGATTCATTGTGGCTTCATTGACAGTAACTACAGCACCTAGCCAAGGTGTGATTAGGATTCAATGCATACGTAGCGTACGAAGGTAGCACATCACCACCTCAAATGCCGACCCCCACAGGGTCTCTCTCGTGAGATCAACAGGGTCCAGAACATGACGTAACCCATGACGCAGCTTTTAGCAAAAGTCAGCCCAGGCCCCAAGGGCCGGTGCAGCTGCCCCAGACGGGAACCTAGCTCAGGTCAGCTTAACCATTTGGTACTGCATTCCATGTAGACTTGTCACCTCCAGGTGCGTGCATTAGCGCTACAAGCCAAGTACCCAGTACCTTGACCTCATGTTTATTTCATTTCTGCCCACCCCTGCCATATTCTTTAAACTGACACCTTCAGCCACAGCGTCGCCACAAGGTTTCCAACCTCAGCTCATCACCATTGACTTTGAGCCAAGTACTTGTCTCATTGCTTCAGTTGCGAGAGACAAAATGATGCCCGAGAGAATTCGGACATGCAATTGTGGCCCGCCGACGCACATCGGCCGGCTTTGTGTGTATTCGCGTTTTGCATTGCCACTTGGGTTGATACCTGAACAACCCAAACTGCCAGGCCAGGTTGATCGGGTTTGCCATTCCATGATTCGCAGCTAGCTGCGAGCTCTGTAGAAACCACATGTTTTGGTCCATACTTGACCATATCAACACCAAAACCATAAATTTGCTGGAAATTTAGATAGTTATAATCATGAGATGTAAAACTGCCATGTAGTTACATTTGCAATCATCATTGATGACCCGTGCCTGTGGTGAATATACCAACTATGCCCAGCATAGATCCCAACCCGTCATTCCAGTGCCTTTGAATTATCGTCTCGGCAAGTGTACTTTCAAGAGCATTACAACACTCGAATGCCGATAATACCGTCCCGAGAACCCGCCCCAAATTCGTTCCACCTCTCATTGTCCGTATGGCCGCATTGGTCCGAAGCCTTGCATCATGACCATGGGAGGAGCCCGTATACCGGCATTGATCGGCTCGGGGCTCTGCACACGGTTGAAAAGTCCAATAAGTCTTCGCCCAACTGAAGGCTCAAGCTCGGTACCATCTCGTGCGATTTTTACTTCTCGATTCGAGTTCCACGGGTTGCGCAATCCTCTCGTGCGGTAAAACGGTAGCCGGCTTGTAGATAACCACTCCAACTTGAAAGGCTTTCCCCACGTCTTGGTAGGGCCCTCCTCCCCCGCGTTACTTTTGGTGCTCGACACTTCACTCTCCGCATCCGACAGTGCCTCAGAATCTTCTTGGTCGGCTTCCCAGAAGATGGTT
Source organism: Fusarium verrucosum (assembly GCA_013623715.1). Lineage (NCBI taxonomy): Eukaryota > Fungi > Ascomycota > Sordariomycetes > Hypocreales > Nectriaceae > Fusarium > Fusarium verrucosum. Next base: position 4,975 of record JABFFJ010000050.1, read on the forward strand.
CCTCTTGCGGAATCGTCAATGATGCGTCCCTTGGGAGCTTGTTCTGTCGCATCGGTCGGTATGGCTTTCGGGAGGTCGAGGTCGCTTGTCGCCTGGGCGGTTGGCGCGAATTCGATAGCTGCCGCAGGGTCATCATTGATCTGCGATATCATCCTAGCATAACCATAGTATTCGCCTGACTTATTTGCCGAGAACACCAAATACACACTGTCAGCGGCCTGTTTCAAAATGTTAGTCGCCACGTGAACTAAGCTGATTGCAATGGGTAACGTCCCTTAAAGGCATTGTTCAATGCCTCTTCATTGTGCGATTGAGTAGCCCAGATACCCGTGCTGACACTCAATTCGAGATCCTCCACCGTCAGACTCTTTAAAATAAAAAACTTGTCCTTCTGGGGCGTCTTCTCGCCAGCAACACCAGGCTTGGGGGCACCTGTCGGCTCGGATGTCGGGCTGGGGATATCGCTTTGCACAGGCGCCTGGTCTGCCTGTTGATCTGTCTTTGCTGTCGCTGTAGCCACCGAAGGGCCAGTTGGAGCTGTTACACCGGCGGCACCCTCCACTGTACTCTTGCGTAGCCGGCTGACCAGGCGAACTGACTGGAATTTGGAATCGTGTAGCTTCTGCTGTGCCGCGCTACAAGTTTCTTCGTCCTTGAAGTTGGCAAAGGCGCAGTTGCTCTTGGATATGAGAAAGAGTGACTCCAAGCCAGTTGTCTCCTTGCATACGTGATGAACCAGATTCATGAGGTCGGTCTGTGGAGGAAGATTGCCGATCCAGATTGCATGTCCTGATTTAAGGATTTAGCCAACACTGACGCTAATCGAGGCAAGTTGACTTACCACTCTGCCGCGGCTTCCTGGGAGGGCCTCGAACGGCACTATTTCGCCTCTCTGACCCATCTGAGGCTTGCTTTAGCTCATTCTTGTCGGGGGACTGCTTCCCAGTCCTACCTTGCCCCTGTTTAAACCCTTGTGGGCGCATTCCACCAATGTCTGCCTGCTGTGCCATGGTTCTTGGATCGTTAGTTGCAGATCCGCCACAAGGATAGTGACCAGATACCACGCTGTTTGGTACTGGGTGTGTGGTAGGTTGATATTGGGGTCCAGGGGGGTAGTAGTAAGTCGACTGCTGAGGGCCCAGCATCATCTGATTAGGGAAGTATGCCATGTTCTGCCTCTGAGCCATCATATTTGGCGCCTGAGCTTGAGGCATCTGATTTCCATAATATGGTGCCACTTGCGGTTGTAAGTAGTAACCCTGACTAGAAACTGGAACCGGCGGATGACCAGGAAACTGCGACATGTGCGGCATCATGGGCGGAGAGGCTGCGGGGTTCATGCGCTGCTGAGTGTTTTGGGGATACTGCCCAGGTCGAAAGCCCATCGGCGGAAGAGCGTTGGCCATTGGTGCCATGTTGTAAGGCCCGGGTCGAGGACCTGAAGGAGGTTGAGACATATCGAACTGTGTTGAAAATGCGTGCTGAGAAGCTGTGGAGTGTTGTTGGGATCGAGGAGAAAGCTCATGCTCCTGAACAGTTCCAGACTCCTTTTGGGATGGTGGAGGACCTCCGGATGCTACTGTGTTGACAACCTTTGCAGTATCCTGCTCAAGCGTTCCCACGTCCGAGACTTGAGCGTTGGCTATATCTCCCATTTGAGGTACTTTTTCGATGTTTGTCCTGACTGGAGTAACGGAATGACCTGCCGCTGGTCAGACCAGATTAGCAAATCGCCCGAGATATGAGTTTATATAAACAGAGTCGTCAAAGGGGGAAAAGAAATAATACCTAAATAGTCTTGATACAAAAAGGAGATCAAACTTACACAACTTAATGCCCAAAAGCCGTTATTGCTTTGAGTGAATACCTGTATATTTGCTAACAGTACCGAAGCCACAAGTCAACAGGGCTTTTATCGAAAGCAACCACCTATCCTTTTTTGGTGGATGTGACTGGTTAATAATAAAGAACGAATAGAGAGGGGAAATATCGAGCAATTTTGTGGCCGATTGTGTGTCAGAACCGACAGTAGCGCTCAATGGGCGGGGGATATTGAACAAGGCCCAGGGCTTTGCCTGAAAAGGTGAAAGCGAAACTAGAAAACTGTCGGTTTGTATATAACGATAGATCTGTCTGTACTTGAGAAACAAGGTGATGGCCGTGGTAAAGACAGTTCCTAAAAGGTGTTGTTCGACGAGAGGCGTGTATCCCCCCCACGGGGAAACTAGTGAAGTCGTTGAACACCGTTGAACCCAGTGCCAGGTTCGAAAGGGAAAGGAGCTGAATGATAAATGAGATCGGAAATGGGGCTTGGCTGTGTTTTCTTTTGGCGTAACAGGGATATGTTTTTAGTCCAGGGACCACAGGGGAGAGTGTGTTGAAGTGTTGAGGTGCAGGAAATACGCCTCAGAAGTCGGCGGTCAACCACACTCTTGGGCCTAACCCACGATCACTTATAACGGGACCGGAGAACGAAACCGAGCGGGCAAGAAGAGATTGGGGCGTGAAAACAGGTCAAAAAAGCATTTGCTAATGTGGTATTGAAAGACTCTGGATCTTCTTCGAACTATGCCAGCTGACAAGAAGCAATGCCAGCTACAGTAGCAAGTAAAGGAACTCAGAAATGCAAACCGACAAATGTAGCTCCCCTTTCCCGTAAACTTTCAAAGGAGAAACGGTCTCTAAAGACTTTCGAGGCTTGAGAAGCTTTTGGGGGGCGAGGGGCGAAACCTAAGCCAACGATTAAACAGCAAAGGCTTTAACAACGGAGATAGCGAGTGGCCAACAGTCCAAGCTTCCGAAACTAGGGCTCATGGAAGGCTTGGAAGGCTTGGAAGGTAAGGTAAGGCAAGGCAAGGCAATGCAGGGATAAGATGGATAGATGGCCAAAAAGAGACAAGATGAAGGGATGCTAGTATGATAGATTCATGGGGGTGTGAGCCACACATTAATATGGCATATGGGAAATATGATGGGCGATCCCAAGTTGGTCGAGCTTAGAGAGATGGGATTTTGCTAGACCCGTACCGGTGGAGGAGTGAGTGGAGGGAAGTGGTGGAGAGGAAAGAGCTTGGACGAGGAGAGAGCTTGGACGAGGAGAGGTACGGTAGAAGAAAGTGATAGTTTAACGGCAACAACAAGCAGTGAAGCCACACGATGCCCAAGCATTGAACCTCGCCGCAACAGAAATACATCAGTAGGATTTGAGCCCAAAGGGAGACGGAAGCTGACAATGCCACAGATATAGATCATTCACTTCATCAATCTTGGAATAGATTGGCAGACTCCCCGGTTCGACTGGGGAGCCCCAAAGCTGTACGTATATGTATGTAATAGAGGACTCGGGGTCGTCCCGTCAGACGGCGGTGGCTGAGGTCGCAACATAGAGTTATCCATTACCGCCACCGTCCATGTACCCACCATCTTGATGAACATATTCAGGTACCAAGTGCCACAGATTAGCAACAAGAATGTAGTCGACAGCTGACCGAGAAGTGTGATTGGAGAGTCAACTCGAGCCAAGAAACGGCGCCAGCAGTAGGGAAACAGGGTCCAGGAGGGAACAGCCACAGCAGAACCCAACCTGGCTGACAGGGACGGGGGTGTTTCGATAGCAAAGAGTGTGAAGAAACCTTGCTTCGATACGTAGTGGTGAAGCAATGGAGCGGACACTGGCAGAGGAGACAAGACCATTTCGGCGCCAAGAGATGATATGATATGCGGCACATCGCATTGGACTTCTAAAATTGTTGCTGCTGTGGGGAATTGCTTTCTTCTTGGATGTCGAACAGCGTCTTGAGGCAACGGTCCCTGAAAACGGATGCCGGCGGGATCCACAAGGAATCACAATCTCCGAAGTCAGAAAGTCTCTAATACTTGGAGGGTCTTGTGGATGGTGTTTGTGCATGCGTCCATGGCTGTTTTTGTCTGTGTGTTGTCTGTGTGCTGTCTGATGGCAGTCCCCGGAGCTCCAGAAGCCATCAGAATGACTTGCATCCTGTGATAAGAATGATGCACAACTGCGTTCCGAGGAGTCAAGGTAGGTATGACAGTACTAAAAGGTGGTGCATGGAGGATTGTCTAGACTGTCAATGATGCTGGTGGCTTGAAACGCAATGAAACATAAAACGGGCCTGATGACTCTGACACTGGCGCTGACGCTGGCTTGGATAATTGTTCGCTGGAGATGGTGTTAATTGGAACCGTCCTAAATGGAAGGGGAGCGTAAAACTCCCCGTCCCGCAGGTAGGAAGGAACCGTTTCGCCACCGTCCCGTGATTTGTCTCTTTAGGGTCTGAGGTTGTTCCTGCCCCATACTTTTAACTCTGCTTCGCAGCTTCAGGTAATTAAGAACCACAACAATTTGGGTAGACATTCGCTCATCACCAAATGGATCATAGAGGGAAAAAAAAAAAAAAGAAGAAATCCATGTAGGTACTAGGCATCAAATTTTCAACATGTATCCACACGTTTCTCCGAAGGTATCGCGACTTGGGAGCTAGGTACAGTATCTGCGACAAAACCATGCTCAAGTTTCCATAATATGCTGTACCAAGTGGCCTAGAGCTAACCGACAACTACCTAGCATGTATGCTAGACTAAGGAAACCGCAAAGAGAAGTAACAGCCGCCCGCGATTCAGCGACGCGTACGAAGCTATCGCCACTCAGTCTCCCAGACAGCTATTAATGAGCCAACAACAGTAGGGATCTGCAAGACAGGAAACAGCCGAGGTGGTAGGGTGGAGGACCCTGAGATCTGATCGACACGCGCACGACAGCCCCGCCAGTATGTATGTACATGTATACTTTCAAAAGTCAATTCGCTTCGCTTCGCTTCGATTCAAGAACCCGATACCAAGATGGGACAATTTCCATGTTTATGAGCCACTGTTTCCACCACCATGCAACCCAGCGGATGCTCAACAGCCCGCATGCCTATGTGGCGCTTTTACCGGGCGAGCTCCGGCCATGTTTTACTGGTCTACCGTCAGTTTCTCGGTCTGGGGTTGGGCCTTCGAACCACATCTTCAGTACCTCGAGGGCCTAGCCCGGTCCACGCTCTTGGACCGCAGGCATTTCTGCTCACGTTAGAACTCAGTCCACACATTGCTTTCATTGTAGGTTCTTTTTGGACGAGGCTTACAATAGTTCGAGGAACCAAGGATCAAGCGGCTGAACCTTACAGTACATACATATGCTCTAAGCTCGGTTCATAATTATTGGGACCATGTGAGTAAAATGGTTGCTGTTCTCCGCCAGTTGCATCAAGGAATCGCAGAACAACAACCTGGTTCCGCGACGTCATTATCCTGCTGCTGTATAGCGGGTATCCGACCAGACAAGCGCCGTTCCTAGGCGTAACCCTTGTCACTTGGAGCTCTCAGTACGGAGTAGCATCAATGACACGCTCGTCAGTTCCATCACCCACCAACTTTTCGCAACTAGTGCACCGGGGCGACAAGCCTCCCGCGCGACACTAGCGTTTGATTGGAGACAATTGCCTCGCCCTGACGACTTGGGTAATCTTGTGGCTTGCCTAGGGTCCTTTCTTCCAGGCTATCCCTCACTGAATGATCGACCATGGGATTCTCCCATTTCACCATTCTGCCTGAATCGCCTTCAACCGCCAGTCTATCCCAGTCAACCCCAGACCTCATAATCTGGTGCCTCACAATGGCAATGCTCTCGAACACAGCTTGACCAGTTTTACATAGTGACCTGCATTCGCAGTAAACTGAACCAACCGTCGCCATTGTACTTGGCCAGCGATCCGAGCTCCCGGTCGTACGAGCGCTATGGACAAACGACATGTGCGCACTCTACCACCAACTTATTATTTGGACCCTTGGATGGTTCCTGGACCTCACCGAGCCAATGACCGACCGATCTAATTAAAGTTGTCGGAAGAAAAGCTCCGACAGGCTTCGACAAGAATGCTTGATGATGGATTCGTGCGGTTGTCCACAGAGCCAGTATTGCATATGACCAGTCAGGGAAAAGGTCATACAACGGCCCTGTGTCAGACACTTTGCACCAAAAATAAATGTGGGAGATTTCAAAGTTGTGGCACAATTATGGCGCCAAATCTAGGTCATTGGGTCTTCTGGTAGACTGTCGCCCGCTGCCTGGCTTTTTCGCCACCCGCCTGTCAACAGGGGCCCAGAACCTCTATTGCTGATCTTGACTATTTTAGACATCTCCAATGCCAATCTTCGCTTTTGTCACACAACCAACAATGACGCCATGACGACGACGACGCTCCGTCTCCATGCCTTTCAGTTACAGTACGAGTATGTATTCTTCGCCGAAGAACCAAAACAGCAATTGGCCGGGTTCACTGACACCGGGAGCTCCGCAGCAAGGGTCACTGTGGTTTGTGAAACGATTATCAATATTGATCGTCCTTCTTCAAGCTCTGCCGGTGTGTAAGTCGCAGTGGTCCCTTTTGAGGAGCCGAAATCATGCATCAAAGACTTTGGGACCTGCCAATATCCCTTTGCGATAACAGCAGTCGGTCGTCCATGCAAGATTATCCAGTGATCCGTTCAAGGCTTTAGATGCAGAAAGCAGCAGCTCCCTTACATGTGGCAAAAGGCGTTGCGCCGCCTCGCATATGAATGCAGAATGGACAGCTTAGTAGCTATCTTTGTCCGTTTTCAGCCCGTCCACGAACGGTGGACAAAATCGGGGTGTGTTGGGCTTCACTCTTTCATCACATGCGCCAGTTCCGCCGATTAATGAAGGTGGCAAATGCCAGCCGACTGCTAACGGTTGTGCAAGTCGTCAGCCTTTGAATTGCAGTTCCTTTTCGTTAGTATATTACTGTGCAACTTCAAACGCTACCTGCCGACGAATGACATGTGCCGACACCATCAAATGCCGGAAGGCCCCTGCGACACTGGCTAGACTGGTGAACTTAATTTAATTTATTCTCCAGCATTCGGGCATTCGTTTGGAGATTTCTCTAATTACTTGTTGACCTCATTCTATCTATGACGGAGACTTCCGGCGTCCAAGTATGAAGAGCTTGATAACTTGGAACAGCTAAAACATGGCTGAACCAAGGGACTTGGGTACTTAAACGACCCCGGACCAAGGACGGAAATAAACCGACTACTGCATACAATAAGTCGCTTTGGATATCGACTCCTTTGGATGGTGAAATGCTCACCTCCAGCCACGCCGCTCATGTTACTGTAGCATAGCCAGCCTCAAGCCAACTACATGCATGGCATGCCGCTCAGGCGTTGATATGATTCATTTCATACGCACCCCTTCCACAGCCAACACCCTTTTATTCGCGAGATATGTACAACGGCACACAATTGTGGTTGAAGCTATGCTTCATGTGGCGAATATATCTTCCAGACCAGTATGCGGATACGAAAGTGAACTTGTATTGGCATGAGTCCTAGCCAAGCTCAACTAATCATCTCTGGGCTAACAGCTTCTCAACGATTTAAAAATAACGATAGTCTACAGCAGTTTCTTCCTCCAATCGAAGAGACGATAACAATTCTCGGATGGCAGTCATATGATCAGGCATTGTGTCCTGGCTTGCTTCTTAGAATGAAAGTCTCGTCAAGACCTATGTGCCGAGGATGCCACCATCGGGAACTCCGTGGGCTTAGCCCATTGGGATGTAGAAACCCGGTTCAGTTCAGGAGAAGGCAAGTGAAGAGGGCTAATAGGGCGTATCTACCCACAATGCATGATTATGGGTGGTTAACAGGACGCACATCCTGCCCAACAAAAGTGTGATTGCAGCTGCATGATATTTTCAGTACATGGGCTATTATTGTCATGCCTTAAACTCATTTCTCGGGCACCAATACCAGCCAAAAGCAAGGATATCTGACCCCTGGGCAGCTGAAAAGGCGACTTGTCAGAATTCAGAACCTCCAGAGATGCACAAGCTTGAAGATTCCAGAGTCATCAAGCACACCCGAGTGTGGTGTTTAAAAGTTGTTTAGGGTCATGCCTGCATCGGGGCATTGCTTAGCCGGCATATATCGATGGATCTTTGCACAGTCGTTGAGAGCCATTGGATCACCATAAGTCCGTTTGATCAGCTGCTGGGTAGCTCGACTTCCGAATAGCCCTATGCTTATCAGGTCTTGCCCTACAACAAAGCTACAGGCGAGGCGAGCCTAGTTCGAAAGTGTATGTTTTGTTTCATGGGCTAGGAGAGAGATCTGGCCGCTGTGGACATGATGGGGCCGCAAAGAGTTTTCAATACCCAGTATTCGATCACTTGGGCTCGCTAGCAATGGAGTCTTATTGTTATGAGCTGATTCGTATGAGTAACCCAAGCTTGGGGGCAGTACTATTGCCACTACCGCCATCTACTCGACTGCCGAGTATTGGCCCGACCAATATCGGAGCAGGTGGAGGCAAATCTTCCCCTGTGAAATACTGTAAACAATCGGGCCGTGCTTCGAATATTGACGACCCTACGGGAAATAAGCGCTCGAGTTTAATGGACAAACTCAGTGTTGCCATTTACCGCACCCGTGGTGCGATAGAGGCGCTCTAGAATATGTAGTACAGGCACGCTATCAAAGGGGTAAGTGATGTTTTACTCTCCTGTGCATCTCTATCTACGAGTTAGTATGAAATACATCTTCTATGAATAATATTAAATTGAGAAGTTCAGTTCGACATGAATCTGTCAGATGCCGTGTCCATATGACCTCCATCACTACCAGCAACGTTACTCCTTCATGCTAGAGTGCACCCTTTAGTTATGAGCAAGACCGTTGTTTCGGAGCAGATTATAGCAAAATCCTTGGTGCCATGCAGGAACTATGATAGTCTAAAGGAGTACAGTTTACTGGAGGAATGTTCCATCTGGTGCGGGTTCTTTTTGAGCCTCCACTCCAGGAGGACAGGTAACCGAGACACTTGTGCGTTCTTTCACCATTTGGATAGCTCAGTGATTATGGTTTCCTGGGAATAACGCGTTGGAGTCTGTTGCCCACATGTGAGTTACCGTTGATAACTTAATTTATTCTGAACGTTGTGAAGTTTGAGTGGTCGTCAACCAAAGGGGTGTGCTGTGGATGGTCAGCATTGAGCCACGATATCGAACGTCAGTACGAATGCTCTGAGTTAGCATAGGAACGAAATTGTCATTGCAGATTATGGAGCATCAAGAAGTGGCCCAAGTACTCACCATCTTCAGCAGTACCCGGTAGACAGTTCACTGGCTTACCGATGTATCTTTGTATACTGATACTCGGCCAGATGTTGACAATCAACCTGTGGCATAGACAAATATTACATTATCCTCAACGCCTTAGGCATGTCTGTCGTATCGTGCTACCTCCAAATTCACTTGGCAGTCTGTATTTTCGGGAGTGTGTCGTTCTTTTTCATCGTTAAAAGCTACCTGACATCATAATTATATTCATCACACCATAAACAGGATCCCAGCGGCGACCATAAAGGCTCATTGATTTCGCGGCGTCTAAGTAAACCCTGTTGTACATTCTCGTTTCTTTGCCCCGTCTAATCCTTCTTCAAGGGCAAGAATGTCTCCTCAATACCGTCCGCAGTAATGATGAGCATTTGGAGGTTATCACCAACCTCAATGTGACGCTCTACCGCACCATCGAACGCATCCTTTACGACAGTCTCAACCTCTGTTCGTGTCAAGGGTCGACGCTCCCGCTCCTTCAGCTCATGACCTTCTCCGCTACCGGGGATGTACTGGTTCTTAAAGTTGACCTGGTTGTCCAAGAAAGGCATAATCAAACTGCCCGCAGCACCACCTGCTCGGCATTGCTCTCGCTCATAGCTTCCCACGGGGTCGTATGAGTACACAGCGCCCTTGCCTTCCTCGTCTAGACCACCGAGCATCGCATGCGAGTAGTAGGGGAAGAATCGCTTCGAGTAGAGGACGGTGGAGAGACGCTTTGCGCAAGCGTTGACGGTCATGGGCTTGCCGTGGCGGTAACGGTAGATCTTGCAGATGGTATCGAGGTGGTCGCGGAGGGCCTCGCCGTCAGCAGCGAAGCCAACGACTGAGAGGACTAGTGTAGCGTCCTCCTGAGAGGCAGTGGTACCGCCAATTCGGAAAACCTTGGGGGACATGCGAGAGTTGATGCTGTAACCGCTGGTGTGGCGGGTGTCGCCAGCCATGATAGTGAAGTCGGCGCCAGCGATGGCAAGAGTAGAGCCACCATTGTCGGTGTAGCTTGGGTGGGTTAGCTATGGGCTCTGGGAATGCTTGAGAGAGGTGGCTCACGGGTTAAATCGATGTTCTCGAAACTCCCCGTTGTTGGTTTTGGGAGCATCGGAGAATGAGTAGTTGGGCCCATTCATCAAGGGGTTCTGGCTGAACATGGCAGCCATGATTGCGGATTATGTGATGGAGAGTTGAATTATGCTAAATTCAAATTAATTTGATGTGCGGAGGCGATGGAGTTCGGAGTCGGCGGTTGATGGTGTTGAATTTGATGTTGCCTTGTCACTGACGATAGAGCTGAGGTTAAGACGCACGCGTCAAGCTTGCAGCCTTGCCCACCTAACCTGCAGAGCTGGGGTAGCTTCCATGACTAAGCCAAAAACCTGACAGGGGTTCACCTCCTAAAGCTCACCTAACAACAAGTCGTCATTTCGAAGCCCCCATCTCAGACAAATTAATTTGTTGACTTTGCTCTTATTGTTTTGTTTCTCAAATCTTGTGTTTTGAAGCGACTGCATCGTCTGCGTATTAATCATGCTAGGCGATATTCGCTCTAAAGCGCTGCAAAAGATAGCTTCGCTATCTGCATCGAGCTCTACGACATCATTCGACCGATCTGACCTCGACCGACTATGTAGGGCCTGTCATGCTGGTGCAAAAAGCAAGGACTATGTCAATGGCCAGCAGAATAAGGGCTCGCTGGGCCGGGTGCCTATGGTAGGTTGTTCAAGGGATATGAGGATATTATATTGAAATTAACAACTGTAGTCCATACGCGAATTCGAGGTCCTGATTGCATTGTGTAAAACGGCACCGAAGATCAAATCGAGCCAAAGCGCACAGCGACTCTCGTACCAGCTATTCCCGTATATTCTCGAAGCACACGTTCAGCTGTTTGTTCCGTCGCCCTTCTTCCGAAAGATCGATCCATCCCCTACCGAAGCCCTGGCCTTTCATGTAACAGGGGCACTACTGGCACTCGGCATCAAATACGATGAGATTCAGGACAACGTCACCGATAAGGTTTGGGCGTTTGTAAACTCTTGTAGACGAGCTACCGAGAGCATCATCTCTCCCCAGGCAGGAGACCCCGAGAATCCTCACCTGGAGGATGCAGTTCGAACCGTGACAATCGCCGTGGCCCTGCTTGGATTTCTCGATGCTGCCGCTGCCCAGGCTGACTTCTGGCGAGCTGGTGGCAGATTGGCCCTGATCAAGAAGATTAGAGAGCTGCTCTCGGAGCCTTTCCTTATTGCAGTGGAAACGGCGCTATCCACCATCCGCAACTGTCACAGTCAGGATCGTGAGGTCAAGGAATGGAAGAGATACCTGCGCCACTATACCTCATCAGGACGACCCCTTGGAGCTATGCTCCTGCACCGAAGCTTCACACATCTTGTCGTTTCTAGTACTTCACTGATGGTGAAAGATCCTCGTTCTTTGCGAAAGTCCCATGTTCTGGATATCTACATTGCCCAGTGTGAGGATCTGCGCAACATCGCTTCCTCTGCTCATGAGGGCGACTTTAAGACTGTCGAAGACTATGCCACATTGGCGATCGAAGAGATCCAGTATATCGAGGGAGGTGCTGATTTTATTCGCATGGGATCTCCTGACCAGCAGAGCCTCGCATATGCTGTCAAGGCTGCGGCCCTTATCTCCTATTTGAACTGTGCTCTGCTCAATGAGGATGCTGCAGATACAGAGATTCTCATGAACTGGCTTCAAGAAACCCTGGATGACTCTGTTCAGATGGCTGACCCAACTCTTGCCTCGGTCACCCTGCGATGCTTGGCTCTGATTTGCCAGATCTCGCCATCTTTCTCGTCCAATGTCAGCCGTATCCTACCCAGGTTCATCGTACAGGATGCGCCCCAGAAGGATATCGTCACTATTGCTTCCAACAGCTTAGCTCATGCCCTCCAGATGCTCTCCAAGGATGCCGTCATTGGCACACTCTACACCCTTGGCAACGTTCTCAGCCCTGGGTCTGATCAGGGGTTCGCTAACGATCAGATTGATGGCGCAAGCGAGACTGGGCTCAACCCCATATATAGCAACCGTCAGTCCATCGGGAGCTCCATCTCCCTCCAGATGTATGGTGAGGAAGAGACCGCGATTGTTTCTGGTAACGTTGTGCAAACCATTTGTGGTATTGCTGCCGCTTTCAAGGATGAAAAGATTACTGCACTGGCGCAGTCCATGCTCCAGCAAAAGCTTGAAAAGGTCAATACAGGCGTTGATGCTCGGATCATCAGCGGAGCAGCTGCATTGGCTCTGGAGGGCGGGCAACTCGAGTTCCGCTCTTTGCTCAAGCTGTTTAGCAAGTTGTGCCATACCGGAGTTGTTGAAAACCAGCAGTTCTTGCTGGAAGCTGTAAGTTAAATGCTTTACTCTCTATATATGCAGTTACTAACTTGCCAAGGTGAGAAATGCCCGCACCTTTATTTCCGGCAGCCTACGACGCGACTCCCCATTGTTTGATATCTACCTAGAGCACTTGCTTGACAGCATCATTGGTCTTGGTGATGTCCATTCCACTGGCCAGACTAAGGAATCCGACGTACAAATGGCCGCAAAGGAGATCGCCGAGCTTCTACACCCCCTGGCAATCTTCATGTCTAGTAACGACTTTGCTTCTGAGCCTATCGCCGATGATGAGACATATTCTCTCCTTAGAGATGCTTGGTTCAATATTGTAGTTCATGGCTTCACTATCAACACAGACCGTGGCAAGCAGTATATGCGAGAATTGCGCATGATTGCCATCCACTCCCCACCTCTCGTAGCCGAGCAGCGAGGCGAGCAGGTTGAGAGTGACATTGAACTCAACACCGTTCTGCGACGTGGTTTGACTAACGACCGCGAGTCCTTGCAGAAAAAGCTCCTGAGTGATCTTGTACCCTCCAAGTCCAACGAAATCAGGAGCCTCAGCTACCGCAAGGTCATCTTCCTTCAAGCAGCTTACCTGATGGAAACCCTCCGAGCCGACTCCGGTGACTGCACCAAGGTCTTGTCCTACTTCCTGGAACCAAGCATGTCCAGGGGCGAAGTGAGCAGCGCTATGGAGGGCGTTGCTGCTGCTGTCATGGATAAGTACATTCAGAAGACTCAGAGCGGCGTGGAGCCAACCTTTTCGGCCCAGTACGCTGCCGAACAGCTTGCCACGATTTTCTGTAGCTGCTGTCATCGCATTGAGCGAGTTCAACAGGCCGCATTCATTTGCGCAGACCGCTTCCTTCGCGAGATCCCGTCAGCTCTTTGTTATAGTTCGTCACTCTTTGCCTTGATAGAGCTGCTCTCACTTATGTGGTCTAGCTGCTTGGAAGCCGAGACAGATGTTTACGCTCCTAGGTCTACGTTCACGTCAGAACTCGGTGGGGTGACTGTGCAGCTTTCAGATGACTATGACTTCCGAAGATGGACGGTTGATATCCTTAACCGCAAGGCCAGGGTGTGGGTCAATGCTGCCATCAACATCTCTCCTCTCGATGTCAAGGGTATTCTGCAGACCTATCTATCAGAATTCAGTGACGAGGGAGCCTATGGCCATGTTTCTCTGGGAAGGTCTTTTGCTCTTGAGTTGGGATCAATTATTCCCTCAACAGATAATCGTCTCCAGTCCATGGACAAGATCGGTAACTCGAGTATCAACACGGCCTCAGCCTTTGTGGCACAGTACACAACTCGACAAGAATACCGGTATGGCGAGACGCTTCCGGATCGCGGTACAGAACTTATGAGCTTCATGAACCACAATCGTCGTCTGTCATTTGTGCAGTCATCCGTGAAGGAGAGTGCTAGTGCCACGACTGCACTGGCTCATGTTGAGGCCAGAATTCTGAGCAAGAAGAGCACCTCCATTGACGAGGTCCGGGATATTCTTCGCAGGGCAGCAGCTCTCCTCTGTCGCACAAGCAATGATGAAGCTGCTGTTGCTCATCATCTCGTGAGCATCCCATTCGCCCTCTTCACCAAGCAATCCATCAATCTTGGTGTTTCCCTTTGGTTGGGTGTGATCAACGAAAACCCAAGACAGGAGTCAAGACTATTGAACGAGATTGTCCAGCAATGGGAGTTCACTCTTACTCGAAAGGTCGGCCTTTTCAGCCCAACCTTGAATCATATTGATCCCTTCTTCTTGAAGGAGGAATTTGCACCCAGTGAACTCGAGGCTCTGGCTAAAAAGAAGCAGCTGGTGCATGACATTCTTTCTCCTCACACCCGACTGCTCCAATTCTTTGCCAGCCACTACAACGCTACCAGACACGGAAGCCCTAATATCCAGAAGGTCTTCCTCCGCATGCTTGACCTTACACTCGAGGCAATGAAGCAATCTGCAACTCATCCTATGGCGAGAGATATTCGATTCCAGATCATTCTGTTCGGTCTTCGTGTTCTGCGTACCAGCACCACTCTCAAGCCCGCGGCACAATGGAGGCTCAAGGAGCGAATCCTCACGGCTGGCCTGTCTTGGTTCAGGTCCTCGCCCAAATGGTCATTTGGAAGCAATCTATTGCAGATGAAGACCGAGATCCGGCTCATTTCTGATGTTCTAGCAGCTCTACAGCAGGTCTCTTTCATCGGTGCTCAGACCGTTGGAAACGTCAAGTCCTTGCAGGCCAAGGAGCAATTGCTTGACCTTCTGCTTCGAAACGAGCAATTGCGCCTGATCGTCTGGGTCAACCCACTCAACAATGCTGGCAACCAGACACTGACCCAGACTGCCAAGGCACCAACTGAAGCAGCCCTCTTACCACTTATTCGAACCGCTTGGTGGCAGGATCCAGCTATTGCGATCGAACTCGCTACCAGGTTCCCCTTCCCACGTCTGCAGCGCGATATCAGGTTCCTGCTCCTCACCATGCCTGAAAAGGCCATCTTTGAGCCCGAGGCTCTGCACCTAATCTTTGGAGGATTCCTTCCTGACGATGTTGCTTCACAACAGCTCAAGGTATGTCTCACGTGCCCACTGACATATATAATGCTAACATGGGACAGTATTTGTTGTACTGGGAGCCTGTGAACCCCGTAACAGCCGTTACCATGTTCTTGCCAGCCTACCAATATCACCCTTTCATTATCCAGTACGCCATGCGTGCTTTGGAGAGCCATTCGGTAGACGTGACTTTCTTCTACGTCCCCCAAATTGTCCAGTCGCTCCGTTACGACAGCCTTGGATATGTTAAGCGATATATCCTGGAAACAGCTCAGTTCTCTCAGCTGTTTGCTCACCAGATCATCTGGAACATGAAGGCCAACTCTTACAAGGACGATGATGCTCAGATCCCTGACGAAATCAAGCCAACTCTTGATACGGTCATGACACAGATGGTTGACGGTTTCGCGGCTGAGGACCGTGACTTCTACGAAAGAGAGTTTTCCTTCTTTGATGAAGTCACTGACATTTCTGGCAAACTCAAGCCTTACATCAAGAGGTCCAAGCCAGAGAAGAAACAGAAGATTGAGGAAGAGTTGCGCAAAATCAAAGTTGAGGTCGGCGTTTACCTCCCTAGTAACCCTGATGGTGTCGTTATTGGCATCGATCGCAAGTCTGGTAAGCCTCTGCAAAGTCATGCCAAAGCACCATACATGGCGACGTTCCGTATTCAGAAGAACAGGGGTGGCGCCTCTGAGGTGGACGAGATGATGGAGGAGAAGGACGGAGAGGGTCATGGAGCTCCTGAGAGGACTATAGAAGTTTGGCAATCCGCCATTTTCAAGGTCGGTGATGATTGTCGACAGGATGTGCTCGCTTTGCAGATGATTGCAGCGTTCCGAGGCATCTTCCACGATGTCGGTCTCGACGTCTACGTCTTCCCTTACAGAGTCACGGCCACAGCTCCCGGCTGCGGTGTCATCGACGTGCTTCCCAACTCGATTTCACGAGATATGCTTGGTCGTGAGGCTGTCAACGGTCTATACGACTACTTCATTTCCAAGTACGGCAACGAGAACTCCCTGCGATTCCAACAGGCCCGCAGCAACTTTGTCAAGTCGATGGCTGCATACTCGGTCATTTCTTACCTGCTGCAGTTCAAGGATCGACACAACGGTAACATCATGATCGACGACGCAGGCCACATCCTGCACATTGACTTTGGTTTCTGCTTTGACATCGCCCCCGGTGGTATCAAGTTCGAACGCGCCCCTTTTAAACTCACGACTGAGATGATGGCTGTCATGGGCGGCTCAATGGAGCACCAGAGCTTCAAGGCCTTTGAGGAGCTGTGCGTAAAGGCCTTCCTCGCCAGTCGCCAGTACTGCGAGAAGCTGAGCCAGATCGTCTGGCTCATGATGGACAGCGGTCTGCCCTGCTTCAAGCCCGAGAGTGTCAAGCATTTCCGTGAGCGCTTTGTCCTGGACAAGAGTGAGCGCGACGCTGCCAACTTTATGAAGCATCTCATCAAGACGAGTTACTCGAGCCACAGCACGGGTATCTACGATCAGTTCCAGCTTCTGACCAACGGCATTCCTTATTAAGGGACGGCTTAAGAGGAGATCAGTAGTGAATGGATCATTTGGCTTTTATTATAGTATTTATCTAGTTATTTTCCCAGCTCTTTTAAAAGAGATAATACTCTTCTTAATACATATTGTACAGTCCTTGCAATATCCAAACACCAATGAGGCTCTAGCAATCACTCCACACTCTAACAATCTTCCGCGTGTGTATCCAGACTTCTTGGATAGGTAGTCATTTGCATGAACGAAACCCCTATAAAATTGATCCAATCGACTTCCCTTCTCGCCTGTGAGGAAGGGAAGTAATATCTCTAGTTGTTACAGTCTCCCCAACTCAGTTTCATTTTGGTTTCTGGGCGGCGGCACCCTTGAGCATATGAGTCGGGGCATTGTAACTGGTGTAATCAACGTGAACAAAGGCTCTGTCAACGATTGGCACAGACTCAAGGAAGTATGTCAGCACCTCGCTAAGATCGTGACTATCCTTGAGGGGCGTCGCAGCAGAGAGGACAATATCAACTTCGACAAAGAGCTTGTCGCCAGCGTGGTAGGCGCGCAAGTTCTGGATCTGGCGAATAGCTGTGGCGAAACGCATGGTTAAATACAACAGCAAGTTGCGCTCGTCAGGTTGAGCCGAGAAGCCCGAGAGGTTACGGACGTGGTGGGCAGACGTGTGGCTCCAGTTGAAGATGACAACCAAGGAGAGAAACAGACCACCGACGGCATCAAGCCACCATATTCGTGCGTAGTAACCGACTGAAATTTTGGTTAGGAGGGTTCAGTCTTGCTTATATATGACATTGTGAGCACTTACCAATAGGAAATAGGATAGAGCCTGTGTTGAAGATAACATCCGTCTTTGCATCTTCAGCCAATGCCCTGACGCTGGAGTTCTTGACGACACGGCACCAGATCCAGCACGCCCCCTTGATGACAATAGTCGAGACCATGATGGAAATGGCCGGGACGCCCAACTCGAGGATGGCGTGCTCGGTGTCCATAAGGCGAGAAATACATTCGAGACCAACCTGGCAAAAAGATGTGATCATGATAATGGAAAAGACAAGCACACCAAGGGGCTCAAGTCTGGAGCACATGTTAGTTTCTGTTCATTTGGTTTCGAGCTTATCCGTTGATGCAGCGGAACTTACTTGCGACGACCAACAGGATAGTTGTGTTGGTCATGATGACTGGAGGAAATAAGACGCGTTGTTACCCAGACGATGACGGTGCTGAGAAAGTCCAGGACGGCGTCGACCAAACTGGCAAGGACGGACATGGATGGGACAGACATGATGACTACGAGCTTTCCAGCAAGGAGAATAGCGTTGGCCAGAAAGTTGACCCAGATAGCCAATGTCACGATAGGATCGTCGCTGTCGATTTCAGCATCCTCCAGCCAAGGCAATATAGGCTTGGGGCCGTTGTCGTCGTCTTTGCTAACAGGGCGCACAACTTGTTCCTCGTCCTCATCTTCTGAATGATCCTGACGCTGCAGGAGAGGAAGGTTCTCAGAGGAGCGAAAAATGTCTTGAGGTGTGCGCGTAGGGGGGAGCTTGGCGGTTGAGCTATTAGGCTTGACACTGACGGTGCCATAGGAACCCGGAGTGACGATTGCAGAGGGGGTCGAGCCAGTGAGAGAAGGCGAGTCGGATGCGGTGGAAGGTTCCTCGTTAATTGTATCCGGAACGTCAACGGGTCGGAAAGCAGAGGCTTCAAGCTCTGCTTGGTATTCATTGAGGAGGTCGTGGGGAATTGCGGAATCAAGGAGAGCATCGATATACAGATATTGCTGGATCAAATCGTTTGTTCTCTCATAATACTCGCGCCTGGCGGACTTGGTTAACAGCTGCGAGTGGCGGGCTTCCAATGGCGCCATTGAGAACTCACAAAGATCTAGACATGGTGGATAGTTTCTCCTCAGGCTTCCAGTACTGCTCCCATCGATATCGAGGGTTGCTTCTGCCAATTAGCTTGGCGCTGCGGTTCTGGGGACCGTGAAGCAGCTGGGTGAGTCGGCGCTCATCAGCGAGCAGCTTGCCGAGCTCATCGTGGTCGTAACGGAGCAATCCAGTCTCCTCATCGTCAGGGACAGCCCAGAAAGATGGAGGATGCGTAGGAAGAGAACTGCTCAAGTGCTGTATACTCTGCTGCGAGCGACTGCGGATTAGGGACTGGAGCGCACCGCTACGCGTGCCAAGAGGGTTGTGGGCGTCCTCGCCAATGAGGAATGAAGGGCGTCGCAGGTTGACATGCTTCGAGGGAGTGGCTGGAGAGCTCATTGTCGCAAAAGATGTCGCTTTGTCGCAGCGACTGGCGAAAGAGATGGGCGGTAAGAATTGAGGGTCCAGGTGAAGATATATATGGTGAAGAAGATAAGATCAAACCTGTAACGAGTCAGGTTTGAGGTTTGGTGGAGGGTTTGAAGAGCAAGGTTCTATGAAGCAGAAACAAAAGCGACTATCCCGCACTTGGTCGAAACGTTGTTTCCCCAAGCGTCCGCCTCGACAACGAGTTAAGATTAGGAGAAACAAGAAAACTCACGACATCCGTGAGTGAATTGAAAAAAAAAATGAAGAAGAAAAAGGGTCTGAAGGGGCAAACGGTTTTGGTCATACATACCTAGGTACCTAGCGAGAGAGAGGCAAAAAATGCGATTGATTAGATCTAATGCACAAGGTTACTCACTCGCCCACATGGTTCCTCGATACTCCACAGATGCTGGCCCTCCATAGCTGAAGAGTCCCATCGCGACGGGGGCCCTTACACCGGAAAAGATTTAGCCAGATCCCCTTGATGGGTCTTTGTCTTTTTTGGTGTTTTAATGTTGAGAGAAGGAGAAGGAGGGTCCCTTAAAATACGACGTAGCAGAGGGGCGAAGCCATTGATGCAACTCACGCTCGAGTCTGAGTTTCAAAACTGCACATACTGAAATAGCTGCCATGTTGATTGTTTTATGTTGAGGCTCTTTCTGGGTCTCTCTTGGCGGTTACCACATCAGTTCGGCCTGCAAGACGTCCATTACAGTAGGTGGTAGGCAGGCCTCCACCTCCACCTCCGCTGTAACTAAAATGCGAAGCGCCAGGGCAATTCAACCATCAGAAACTCAATTGGACTGACGAAAGGTTCAGCTGCCGAGGTTTCAAAAAACATCCCGACCATCTGCCCCTGGTTACAGAGGGAGGAAGATGAGATGGGGTAATATACCCTGAGTGAACACCTTAATAATATGCTTATCACTATCGCTATTGATGAATGAATCCGAACAAATCAATGGCCTTTTCGCTCTTCCCTCTCTCCTCTGTTGATCCATTGGTTCGATTATTAACCTTGACTGCACACATTCCAGTTATGCGACAACAAGTTCCCCAGCCTCACCTGGATATCATGACGGGGTTGGGGCTTACTGATGAGTATGAGGAAGGAGGATAGATATATCCAATGTTATATCATAGTCAGGATAGCAAAGACTAAGATATCTTTAGCAAAGACTAAGATATCTTGGGTAATTAACCGAAAAACATCTACATTATCGTGACCTGACTTTGTTGCGGGAATAGGACATTAAAATCTTCCAGAACAGCTGCAGCCAAGATTATTAATATGCATATCATCATCATCATCATGGCAACATCACAGAGTTGCACGCAATGAACGAGTGCTCAAGTCTTGCTGGCCGTGCACAAGGTCATTGGTTATGAACAACCGGATGCAACATTGCAAACGGGCATGGGAGCAACCTACCTAGCCGAGCCGAGAAGTTCCTGTAATATCTGACCTGGAAGTCTCTTTCAGCCTTCCCCGGTCGTTGAGATGGAAGTTAGGTATGAATTTCGACTATCTACCTACTAATTTATTGCAGATATCGGTGGCTGGGTTTGTCTTTACTTTCACATGCCCTTCCCACTCACCTGAAGCATGAAACGCATCAAGAGGCATGCCTCAGAATTGTCGATCTTGACTTCTATCTCAAGGTTCGTGGTCCCTTATTGTTTCAACAGATGCGCATATTGCAATAGAATGCGGAGACGTGTCGTGTGGTATGACTTCGGGAGGTTTTCAATATCCAACCAACCCGCCAACCGCCATATGTATCATGCTGCCGCCGTGTTTATGTCTGAATGTCTCACTCGCCCACACCACACCACACTGCACCGTGCGGCACGTATATGTATCGTGTTTTTGCCTGTCTTTCAGTTAGCGTATCGAGCAAGTGAGCCGTGTTGATCCACAGAGGCCGCGCAATTCATGTATGTATCTTGACGGCATCGGCATTGTCTAAGCTGCCGTGTTGTACGAATCCGTCATCAGGGGAGCCAACCGGAAGAAACGCAGTGAAGACGACCTTCTCAACAAAGAAGGGTGGTGGAGCCTCTTGCTTTTGCTTTCCTTTCTTTTCTTGGCCTTGTTTTGTTCCAAGTCCAAGGGTCCGTAGTGATCTTTGATGGGCTCTTGTCCGGCTGGTTACTGAAGAAAATAAAGATGGGCGGTTATGACGACAGGTTCCATACTGTCACCCTTGCTTAGGCTGACAGGCCAACAAACAACGGATGAAAAAAAGAAAAGTGAGGAGGAGACAAGGTCAGCATGGTTGTTGATGATGATTTGCAGGTCAATCCCCTTGTTCATATTCCAGCTAGACGCGCTTGTCGACGACGGCAACAACAACACAGCAATCGCAAATCTCAGACTATCCCCGGTTAGTGGAGAATTGAGCGGACGTCCATACGAGGTATTGCAGGCTGTGCAGGAAAACTGCAAGAAAAGAGGGGGGGCGGCATCAAACCGGGAAAGAATAAGCTTTGAGTTGATTGATGTTGGATCGTGGTGGATGGATGGCCCTTCGATTTGTGTGCCTGGAGTCCTCTGCCTGTAATAATAGAAATTGTAACCCAACTGTGTGATCGACAACGTCTAACCCGAGTTCTAACGCTCATGGCGATGATCTCAGCAACCGGTGGCGTGAGACGATGGAGCCGCGAACGAGGGAGCCCAGCCTTCTGTTGAAACTGTGGCTCCAAGCCAGAAATAATATCACGCCAACGTTTGCGGGCGGGAAGTCAGCTGTAAATAGCTGGCTGTTGGCAACCAATTCACCATCGATGGCCCTAAGCACAGCCATCACTACTCCATCCTCCATCTACATATGTATCTACAACGTCAAAGTTGCCTCCCTTGCTTACGTTCCTTCTTGACCTTTTATCCAATCCAGCCTTGCCCTGCCCTGCCCGTACTCCGTGGAGCAGCGGGAGAGCAGAGTTGGCGTGGCACGGTACACAACAGATATTCACTCGTACAGTACACGAGCTGTTGGGTGCAGCGAAGAGCTTATTGTGTTGTGTTTCTTTGAGGCCGTTTGAATCCCGAGGCCTTGGCCGTATCGGTAGTGATTGAAAGACACAAGATCGAAATAACTTCAAAACGCTTGCAGAGTAATAGAGCACCCATTAATCTCCATTATCTACACGAACCTCACATGTCTCGCCTCTCCACGGTTGGGCCCCTAATAAGAAGCATTGGCCAAGCTTTGATCTAAAAAAGACCAAAACGGTCCACTTTACGAGCAGGGGGCTGAGAGAGCGTGAGGGAACGAAAAAAAAAAAAGGAGGACCCCTCCAACTTCCTCTGGCTTTCTTCTTGAAGTGATGATTTTCCACTGACGACGAGCCGCGTACCTGAACTTGACCCGATCAGGCTTCAGTTTCTGTGACGATGAGCGTACTACTACGTAGTAGTACTGTACTGTACCCGATTAGGTTGCATACAGACACAGTGCGAGAGAGAGAGAGATAGAAGGGGATCACTTTTAATTGCTGAGATATCTTCTTTTTCATTATGTACCTGGATCTCGGGTTCTTGTCCAAGTTTTGGCCCTGTCCTGCAAGAACAAACGTCGTGAAGCCCGAGTTCTGGTGTTGCTTATGAGGCAGATCGACTCCTCCTCCTGTAGATCGACGACGTCAGTGAGTGACAAGGGCATGTTTTGAAAAAAAAGATCTCGACGCGAGTGATGTGATGATGTCTAAAATGGGTATCACGAAAGGGCAAGGGCAAGGAGCTGAGGATCCATGTATACATACCTCATATCATGTCGGGTGTCTCGCTTTTTTTCCATGTTACTGATTTGAGTCCATGCTCGGCTGTCGTGGATCATAGTGGAGAGTGCGTCCACTGTGCCCGCAACCCCAAGCCCGTAACTTGGGCAAGGTTCCAGGCCCAGGGGTTACTGTATGAGAATGGAAAATGGCAAGGTCACGGTCAGTCACAGCGGGAACGGCGCAACCGATGCAGCCAATAGTCAACCAACTCGACTCTCAAAGAGATCCAATATCCGAAGGCCCCGGGTTATTATTGTGTTGTACTATATCTGATACTTGATGGAAGAGGTCAATTCATCATGAGAGAGAGACACTGGGGTGTTGGACGACAGACAAATGTGAATCAGAAAATGCCAAGCATTGAACCCTTATCTCCACAGGAACTCCAATATTTCTCTTAGTTTAAATAATGGATATACTGTGCGGCGGTGCGTGTATCGACCGCAGCAGTCAATGCCTTGGATATTCAGGAAGCACCAAGGATCGATCAATGGATCATATGGGGGCTACTATCGTGATATGTATCTATTCAAGGAAGCCGACTTTGAAGAATACCTACATATAATTCTCCACTCTCATATTCACCGTCTTACTATGTCAATCATTACACCAACGACAAAAATAACCAACCTTTGGGACCAATAATACAGATCATCGGATGTCGCATTGGTGGCTTATCACCAAGGATGCTTTCTTGTTTTCTTGCTTTCTTTTTCTCTGGACAGTATTTGACTCAAGGCTACAACGAAAGAACTAGGGTATCGTGTCATGACGGAATCCTTCATGATCGAGAACCGCATTGTAGAACTCGCATCAGCAAAAATATTATTATGTGTGAAACGTTCAAGGACATTGACTCAGGATATGCCTTGTTCACTCAGCGTCAATTTGGGCTTAGACCGTCTCACTAATAAAGGATTCAGATTCATGCTAGGCCACATCGCAATCTGCATCTACCGCCTCTCAGGGCTGATGGAGACACCTATGATTCTGCGTTGATCCAAAGGCACGCAGCAACACTATTGAAGTCATTGGTCGTGTCTTAGATGCCACGCAATTTCCCCCCTCTCCTAGCGCACCGGCTTCTGGAAATGTTTGATTTTAAAGTGCATTAATTGATGTTTCTCCTTGAGGAGGCCCCGTAACTGTTCGGAACTATTGAGCCTTTGCGGCTTTGCCCGTCCAGGCTTGGCCTGCGCCTCTTTGGAGATGAGGCAGCCTCGAAATCAGCTCTTGAGAAGAAGGCTTTGAAATATTGTTTCGGATGTGCTGAGACAAGCATATTCCATTGGATATATCGGCAGCCAAGTCACAATTTGATCTGCTTGATGCATTTGTAGTTGCGATTGTCGTGTAGGTCAGATCTGGGGCTAGCTGAAGCTGATAAACCACATGCCCTCTCTTTTTATCCAATTGGTGTGGCCATGGCCCTGGTCTGGCTCAGCGGTGGTGACCGTGGCTTCAAGACAAGGGTTGCCTGTTCTCATGGAGCAACGACGCTAGTGAGTGTGAGTGAGGTGGTAGTCGGGAGAGGATACGGGCTCCAGCTGTGATGATGGGCTGACAGGGACCATTAATAAACTTGGGCCAGAATTTACAGTAAGTTACTGTATGTAGGTATGTATGTATGGCTTTGGCTGGCGCAGTTCAGCCCAGATCAACAATTGACCTGCGGGATGATGAGAGTTCTTGGTTTCAACCCGAGTTAATGGAGAGTCAAATGGGTTATTGAAGTTTGTTCTTGATCCGAGGCTTCATGCTTGTCATGTGTTGGTAGGTACATTAGTTGTGGATGTGACATTGAAGCCTCCTGCTGGAGATTCCACCAGTAACACTTGTCCTCTTGACAACTTATTTTAGGTAGTTTATGTAGAAATTTTAAGATATCAAACTGAATCGAATTCAATAACATCACATCACTTCGCATCGCAAAAAGCAACCAGTAATAAAATTCCACCACATTCGCTCGCCGGCTCCGACAAGCGACTCTGCTCTATCGAGATGGAGGCCGTGCGTTTGCCATTTGCACTGTGCCACCCCCGACCCCCGTTGGTTAGTACTGTATCCTTAGGTTGTAGCTCTGTCTGTGCTTGGCCTTTTCCATCCATATCCATGACCATGTCGATTGGATCCCTGACCTGTACTGTGCTATTCTGTGCTGTTCTGTAAGTCTTGTCGGGCCACCACTGAATAGGACTGGACTAGAAGGAAAGGACTGGACTGGACTGGACTCGCTTCTAACGTTACTCGCCATCTTTCTCTCGTTCAAACCTCACCACCGCTCGCTTCTTCCCCCCCTAATCATCTCCGCTTCCTATACCTACTTTTTTACTGTTGCGTTTCTGTCCTTGACTTTAGCCCTGTCAGTTCTGTCTGTCTGCCTGCTTGTCGTTGCCTGCTGAAGGACACCACATGATACGAGACGACAAAGACTTGCCAGCTTCTTTCTTATACATACATACTTTCACTCTCGCTCACGCCTTTGCCCGACCGTCTTGTTCCGGCTTGAACCAGCCACTTTTTTGCTCCTAATAGTTACAATCCAATCCGTCTTTCGTTTCTGGAGATCATAATGTGAGTTTCAACTCTCTTTGCTTTGCTTGATCAATGACACATGCCTCCAACAACCAACCACCCGGTTTCTATGTTTCTGCTCTGGAACTCATCTCGACTCTGTCCATTCCAATAAAGCCTCTTGTCCCCGACGCTGCATACCCACGCCTTGCATTGCTCGCTTGTCACTCGCTTGCTGTTCTTCCCGTCTAATCCATTTACGTGCCCGACGACTACGACATCATCCGTTGCCCAACCTCCGCTGACTTGCGATTTTTTTTTTTGAATCATGCAGTTGCCCGCATCTATCATACGCATCTTGCTTGCTTGACACGGTTCGATTCGAACACCTTCGCTATCGCTATCCATCAAACGTACACATCAAGGCTCGACCTGCAACATTAGTTCTATCTATATCTTCTTCTTTTCGATTTCATATTTACCAGGTCTTATCTATACCGCTGCCATATATCGATCGCTAAAACCGTATCAATAAATTCAGCTCAACTCGGACCGTTCCGAGTCTCTTTTATGGGTTGTGTCGAATCCCAAACCGAACATTCTATTATTATACCTTCTACATGCCTAGATTCGGTGTTGCGTTCAACAGGCGGAAGTCAACCGCAACCTCGGAGGATTTCCAGCATGGCTCAGTGACACCAGAACAATCGTCATTCCGTGTTATTGAGCGGAACGACCCTGCGCTCGGTAAATCATTCGACGGCGGGGCCAGGATGGCCAGGAATTCTGGTCATCACATTCCTAAGCCTAGTCATCTGGAACTTGACAATGAGGATAACATGTTTGCCGACCTCAAGAGTGGCAACAGGTGAGTTTTTTTCCCTTCCCACTATCCCCGCCTTCTCCCTCCTCTGCCTGTGTGACTCGCCAAGGAATGTTGCACGACTGTCGTTGGGTCTGAAAGATAAAAATAAAACAAGTCATGCTCCATGGCGCTGACTCCTTCTCAGGGGAAGTGGGGCGTCTAATACGACCAAAGCCACATCAACTGATACATCCTCAAGGCACAGCAATGCCTCGACCGCTCCGTCTTCTACGAATCTCGAGGGCCAGGACGATCACAAGCACTCTCTGAAGAAGAACCTGCACGACATCGGTTCTCGGCCTGGGGTCAAGTCTAGCGGGTCCGGATTTCTGAACCGAGCGGGTCGAACTTTTTCTTTTGGCGTCCAGAAAAAACACAACGCTTCTCCCCCAAAGATTGACAACGACGACGATATCCCTCCCGTTCCCGCTATTAACCAGGATGCTTTTGGTGGAAGATCTCGAGGCCTGACCGAATCTACAACCAGCACTGCTACGCCGCCCAAGTTGGAGATGGAGAACGGAGGTATGGATATGGGAGGTGACTTTGGCTCCATGTTCTCGTCCTTTGATAAGAGAGCGAGCGTTGCTACCATGAGGGCTGACGGATCTGCCGCTCCTCGCTCCCTAACCAACAACCGATCTGTCCAACCTCCTCCTTTGAGCATCAACAAAGCTGCCAAGGTCGAGCCTGGTCCTGAGTCATGGACCGGCCGCAACGAGAACGACAACCTTCTCGGGTCTCAGCCTGGTTCCCCTGAATACGACGACGTGCCACCCCCTGTTCCGCGCCACCAGAGTTCTTTCAAGACTTTCAGCCGGCCGTCCGACATTATCGAAGATGAAGATGCGAAGCTGTTGCAGGATTCCATCACAGTGGGACGATTGCTTTCCGAATCCGGCAGCCCCAATCTCCCTTCCGGTCGCTATCGACGAAACGAAGACTCTTACTCGTCGTTCGAGAGGAAGCCTCTAAACACCAGCTTCAACAGGGGAGACGACAACTTGTTCGAAGGAACTTCAGCTCATACCTCGCGTGTCAGCAACCGCATCACTTCTTCGCGAGCCTCTAGCCCACCGCGCAGCAATAAGGTTATGACACCAGCCGAGTTCGAGAAATACCGGAAAGATAAAGAGCGTCACGAGGCAAGCGACGGAGCATTGCAATCGACTACCCACGATGACGATGACGACGAAATTAATTATGATGACGATGAGGATGAGATCGAGAAGTCCAAGCAGCAAGCAAAGCAAAGGAGAAAGCAGGAGGCTCACATGGCGGTCTATCGACAGCAGATGATGAAGGTCACCGGAGAGCAGCCCGATATGCAAATGCACGAACGCCCTGGGCTGGCAAGCTCGATGAGCGCACCTCAGCTTCACCTCATGAAGACACCATCTCCAGGACCCCCCGGGGGTGGTTCTGATGAGGACGATGATGAGGAGGTCCCCCTGGCCATCCTGCAGGCCCACGGTTTCCCCAGCAAGAACCGGCCACCAACTAGACTCAGCAACATGGGCTCTAACCCGAACCTGCGAGCGTCAGCCCAGTTGGCACCCCCAAGACCCGGTTCGGCTATGGGCGAGAGCAGCAGTCAGAACCAGCGCCACTCGATGCTCCCTGCCTTCGCGCGGGGTCTTCCTCAGGATCCTTTTGTTGGCGCTGGTATCGCAAAGCCCGCGATGCGTGAATCCCTCACCTTCAGTGGCGGTCTTCCTGCTTCAGAGTCTCAGCAATCTCTGCCTCCCGGTGGCTTGGTTGGTGTGATTGCCAGCGAGGAACGCTCCAGGGCCATGCGACGAGGCGGTCCCAACGCTAACGGTCAGAAATTGGTCCCTGGCCTGAATGGACCGCAGGGTCCTCCTTTCGACAATATGCCCCAGGGCCTGATGAACGGAATGGGTGGCGGAATGGGCGGTGGCATGTACAATATGCCAGGCATGGGCATGTCTCAACAACAGATGCCTATGCCCATGATGCCACCACAGCTCACCGTGGGAGACCAGGCACAGCTCCAGATGACCCAGCAGATGTCACAGTTCATGCAGATGCAGATGCAGTTTATGCAGATGATGGCTAGCAACAACCAGCAACAGCAGCAGCCTGGCGGAATGATGCCACCGATGCAGATGCCCTACGGAGGTCTGGCCGCTACTCAGTCTATGAACGACCTGTCATCTCGCCATTCTATGATGATGGAGCCGACTTTGGAGCCTCCCCGTGCCATGGATGCCGGCATGCGTACCATGAGCATGGTCGCGCCCCCTTCAGGCGCTCCCTTTCTGCCACCACCTGGCGGTTACGCTGGTTCGGTTCACGGCATGAACATGGGCTACACCCCGTCGATTGCACCCTCAGAGCGAAGCAACATTGGGCTTCCTGGTCGATACCGCCCAGTATCACAGATGCCATCCGCGGCTGTTATGGATTCTCATCGACGAACCAACACTATGTCTGGGGCGCTCGGCCGCTGGGATGAACCCAAGGGCAAGTCCACCATCAACGTGGTCAGCACTTCTGGTGATGGGTCAGATGATGATGAGGAGGAGGGATGGGAGGCGATGAAGGCGAAGCGAGACAAGAAGCGTAGCATGTGGAAGTCGAAGAAGGGACTTGGAAGCGATCTTGGAACCATGATATAATCAAAGGATACCTAAGCGAGGAACTATTACAAAAGAGACGGAGGTAAGATTGGTTTATATGCTCTCTACTTTTGCATCTGGATATCCACAGGTTGGAACAGCTCAACCGTCGAGTGGGGAGCCCCATACAATTGTATATTCTAGACGAGTGCTTTTCACCCGGGCGTCGTGGGGAAAGATATGATAGGCACAGACTCATTGGGTTTGAGTCTGGCGCATGATAGATAAATCTTTATGCCGGTAATTGACTAATTGGGAGGTCACCTTTGGATTTGTTTTCATCTTAATGTGTCCAAGTTTTCATGGAGCATTTGACGTCTTTTGTTTACCTTTATATACGCCGTACTCAGAAATTCCATAGTCTGTTATTTATTCTATATACATTGATTGCTGTCTAACCATCAATGGTGCCGTTAGCCCACTCCCTTCTCTTGACACCCATCTCAACAGCAGCCAGGCCCCAGTCCTCTCCGTGGTTGTGGCCCTTGCCGTCGACACCAGCGCGAGCCTGTGCTTGCTCCTCGGTCAAGACAGTCAGGACACCAAGAATGACGGGCACACCAGTGTCGAGCTGCACGCGCATAAGGCCCTGGCAAGTCGACTCGGCAATGTACTCAAAGTGCATGGTCTCGCCCTTAATCAGAACGCCGACGGCGATGATGGCATCAAAGGGACCGGAGGAGGCGGGAAGAGAGGTGAGGTCGGTAGTAGACGAAGCCAGAAGGTCGGTCGCAGAAGGGCCGCCAGTCGAGGTGCCCTGGATCTGAGAAGCGGAGAAGAGGCTAGAAAATGGCGATATGTCAGCGACTCGGCGAGAACGGATACATGTGACTGGGAGGCTTACCGCTGAACGGCGATGGGAAGCTCCCACGAGCCCGGGCAGGATTGAATGACAATGTTGGACTCCTTGACGCCAGCCGCGAGGAGCTTCTCCTTGGCGCCAGTCACGAGAGGGTCGATGATGGTTGAGTTCCAACGGGCGTGGACGATACCGATGCGCAGGCCGGAGCCATCGTGGTGTTGGGGGGAAGGACCCTTGAGAGACATTGTGACAAGTTGAGGCTTGTATGATGCTATCAAGGTTTGATATGTCGGCAATCGAGGTGAAGCTGTCGCGATCTGGCTAGAGGTGTAGGTTGGGGAGTTGAAGCTGAGCAATCCTAGGCGGGGCACAGCGGGGTTTAGAGGTTCCTTGGAAAGGTACCTAGAGAGGTATGCAGGGACCATCCATCACGGTACCTGCCGTACTGGTGTCATTCTGTGATGGTGGTGGACCTGTTAATCGGAAGGAAGGACGAACTAGTTGATCACCTCCTTCTTCAAAGATTCTCTCTGCAATCAGATTAATCACAAAATGAATCACTGTTATCAGAAGGACTTCTTTTTTCCCTTTCATCATCATCATCTTCTTCTTCAACACCCCCTGCTTGTATTTGTCCTCTATACTCCACCAGCATAATATCCACATGATCCGTGGTCAGTCTCTCGGGCAACCAGGTGCTTTGTTTCAATGCAGCATGAACTACTACTTGGGGATCTCATATCTCAATTCATGATTGATCTTCAAACCACCTCATCAACAAAATGTCAATATCTGCTTTGCCACCATCTACAGCACACCTTTTACGGTCTTCGTCTTCACTTCCGGACCCTCTCTCCCTAGTCAAGGAGCTTGTTGACAACAGCATCGACGCCGGTGCGACGTCTATCGATATTACGGTAGCGCCCAACACTGTTGACAAGATCCAAGTCCGAGACAATGGCAGTGGTATACATCTTGAAGATTATGGCTTTTTGGGACGTCGGTCTTGTACAAGCAAGCTCCGAACCTTTGATGAACTTCACTTAAAAGCCGGCACAACACTTGGTTTCCGCGGCGAGGCTCTTGCTAGTGCCAATTCCCTTGCTACAATCAAAATCACAACTCGAACAGTTCAAGATCCTGTCGCATCACTTCTTCTACTGGACCGCAGATCAGGTGGAATAAGCAAGCAACAGCCCGTTTCGAGCCCAGTGGGAACCACCGTCCAAGCTTTGAATTTGTTTCAGAATCTCCCCGTTCGGAAACAAAATGCTATCAAAGTGAGCCGAAAGACCTTGACCGATATCAGACGACTCTTGGAAGGATATGCAATAGCACTTCCACACATCAAACTCTCTTTCAGAGTGCCCGGCAGCTCAATCCAACCATGGGCCTACTCCCCACGCTCACCGCCTAACACACGAGAAGCAATCACACAAGTGTTTGGTCACACTCTTCCTACTCAACTCATCGAAGTATCGTCCGATTCTACCATTGGACGAAGTTCGGGAGAAGTACAGGCGGAAAAACTCAAAATCACAGCCTCCTTACCACGACCCGACAGTGATGTTCAGGTCATCAAGGGTAAAGGGGCTTTCATTTCAGTTGACTCACGTCCCATTTCGTCAACCAGAAGCACCGGGAAAAAACTATTCTCTATCTTCAAATCGAGCATTTCGGCAGTCCTAGATGCAGCCGATAACTCCCGGACACCCCCTAATCTCTTCATGCAGCTCAGCATTCAATGCCCACCAGGCTCATACGACCCCAACGTGACGCCCGGGAAGGACGAACTTCTTTTTGTGGACGAGTTGGCTGTTCTTGACTGCTTTAAGAATCTCTGCGATTCCATATACAACAAAAAGGGTTCAATTACCAAAGACTCCCCACGCAAGCTGAGGGCGACTGAAAGGACCCTGTCCCCGCTGAAAGGAGCTTCAAAGACCACAGGGCCAAAGTCAACAGATAGAGTGTATCTGAACAACATTGAAAACGAACCTCTGGAAACCGACCAAGAACTTGTCGATTCTCTTAACGATGAGCTTGAGAGAGTGCTTGGTGGGGGTCCTGGCGTATTCGGAACTGGCGAGAGGTCTTCTCCTAGTGCTTTCACCATTCCCACTTCGCTAAACAAAAACGCACGATCTGGAAACCGAAACGAAGTGAAGGGCTCTAAGGAAGCTCAAAAAGTCCATCAGATGATGAGAACTAGATTGGCGGTCAACCTTTCACGAAGGGAGAGTGATTCGACCGACGTGGATGACACAGAGGGGCTGGTCTCTGTTCAGGTTGCACCTCGACGAGCTACCACTCCAGTCCGAGATCAATCAGAATCAAACTCTCGACGTCGAGGGTTAACTCCAAGTCGCCGTTTCGGTAATATTGATGACTATTTCCGTCCAGCACGGGACGAGCCGGTTGAGATTGCAACAGATGAAACCGCCACGCCTGAGAATACAGAACATGGAAACGACTGGGCGAGTTCGTCTCAATCCCACCGACTTCCATTAAAGGAGTTGACTGAGTCGGATCTCAACGCATTCCGGGAGGAAGAAGAAGAAGGCTATGAAGATGGAAGTGATGATGGGTCCTTTGTTGAACCTCCTTTTGCTGAGCCGAATGCTGTCCCATCTCCTCGCACATCTCCTCGTCGCCCAGTCCCTTCTCTTCTAAGCCTGCCTTTCAGCCCTCTTACAAGACCACGACAAAATCCCAATTCCATGTTAGACTTGCAGTTGGGACTGCCGGTGAGCTTACAAACGCCTCCATCATCCGACCCCACGGGTGTTGATAACTCGACTCGGCGGGAGTCTCGCCAACAATCTGGCAACCATGTCTCAGCCAGAGCCCAGAGGTCCTCTCGAGGTAACACGATACCGTCAGTCGGCAGAGGGGGCGGTGACGGGCTGAGACAAGGACGCCTGCTCCTTGGGAGCGGTCCGACGGCGTCCTCTGGCAGACGTCGGTCAGAACAAGTTCGGTATGGCAACGGATTGGGTACCCGCAGAAATGGCCCGACAGCCAACAGCCGCGACGATTCGGACGCATATTTTAAGGAAATGTTGCATAATAGTCACGGGAATTCCGAGGACCAGGAAGGCTAGCAGCCTTTTGGCCATGGACTATCGTCATCTCAGGCCTATGCGGATTCTTGGTTGTCTGATCAAGCACCGTATAATCCTCCAACCTTAAGGGCAACCGCCAGGGAATCTGAACGAGGTCAGCAGCAAGGTAGCAATCAGTGGTCACATTCTCTGCAAGTGCTCCTTATGCGGACACCGTCACCACAAGCGACAGGGTTGGGCGAACAAAGTCCAGGTGAGGTCTACCAAGCGCTGGAGGATGGGCAAGACCAGTGGAGTGAGGATTTCGACCCGAGGCCAGCCAAGCGGCAGCGACGTTGCTCAAGCGTTGCAACTTCGGAAGGCGAGGAGGCAGATCCCAGACGCCTCCTTATGAGACGGCAACGTATTCGTGCAAATGGGGGAAGGCTGAAACGCATTGCGTCAAACAGGCTTCCATTTGAAACAATTTCACAAGAGGATTCCACGATGAAACTTTCGATAAATGTCAGTGTTGAAATGAGCGAGCTGCGAGCTGCGACTCTGGAGTTCATAGCCTCAGGCCGATCTGCGGACCAAGGCCCGGTTCTGCAATTCAGGAGCATGGAAGAAGTTGACGAGGTTGAGAAGCTGTTAATGAAAGTTACAGGGCAGTGGTTGAAAGGAAACCCATCTGTTGAGGTAGAGTATCTACTACGATCTGGAGTGAAGGGCAAATCAAAGGCGTAATGTTTTGTTTGGGGCTCAGGCGCAACAATATCCACGGGAGGAAAGCGTTCATGATGGTCATTCATTCGTTTATTATTTTTTCACTTTTTTTTTTCGGGGAATCAAGGGAAGCAGCAGAACTATTACTTACGGAGATTGCTTGTACGACTGAACGACTAATTGAGGAGGCCAAAGATACCGGGCTGCCGGGCCAGATAGATATGCTAGATATGTAATTCACAGTTGTTGAACGGGACTTCAAACTTAAACTTGGCCTGAGATTGGTAATTGTATCCAAGCAAGCCCGATATGGCTAGTAGCATCTGCCGGGAGCCGTAGTTGTTAAGCCTGAAACGTGGATTCTTTACTTTGCAGGTGGTGGTACCACACCAGTGAGGCGATGAAGCGGCAAGGTATGTAGGAAGGCGGCCATAGCGGCCAGAGTGTTGGGTCATAGATAGTTTAACCCGATCATGACATTAGGGTAAGTGCTGTATCGAAGAGTGCATGTTTGGTGATACAGCCAAGGAGTTGCGAGACAGGCTATGGATAGATCTGCGTGTGCCAGCTGGCCAGCCGCGTGGCCTCTCATGCACATCACCGCCATGGAAAAGTCGGGTGCATAACGGGGAGCATGATACTGAGTGACATGGACATGTCATGCTTGAGATGGTGGCTGGATGATTTTTTATTTTCTTTTGGTGAGCGAGCGACTGAGACAGTGCTACTGTACCACGGAGAGGGTGAGGGACTGGTTTCAGGGGTCTAGATCATTGATGGAACCCTATGATGATCCAATGATGAGCTGGCAAATCATCGAGATGGTGTTTTGTATGGCTCACCAATGACGGGAGGGTTAAAACATGAGATATTGACATGGTAATGGTAATGAATTGGCAGACTTGGAACTTGGTAGAAAACGCCGGATATGTGAATGGATAGATAGATGGGGATTTAGAAGCGAAGTGGAGGTACAGACATAAGAACCTAGATTGCACGTATGTAAACCAAAGGGAAGGTATATCGGTCAATTTGATGACGGAACAAGGCAAACAAGGGGTAAGTTAGGTATTTATAAGTGGATGAACCTAAGCAGAGCGGATCGTGTCGGTATATTGAGGTCAAGGAAATCAAGGGTTCTATTCTATACGTATTACGTAGTAGTAGTTCTTGATTACGATAATAAGAGATGTTGAGAAATTGCCGGTATTCAACGGTAGGGCAGAAAGAGATGAGCTGAAGAAAAGCCTTAGTACCTAGGAAGGTTGGGATGTTGTTACTGAAAATAGACTGGTTGGCCCGCCCACTCACTCACTTAGTCTACGTACATACATACGGATATTTGGGCTCGTGAAAACGGTCAGCAAATAGAGTTTAAAGATGGGAACGGAAATATCCACGTTGATCCAACTCCCGCTCGTATCTGCGCCGTGGTGTTGCTGCTGGCTGCTAGTGGTGAGTCGATTGGAAGAAACAGCTGATGAGATGAACTCCCTCTCTTGTCTGTAACGTGTGGTTCGATATGCTGACTAACGGTTCAGATCAATACGGAACCCGCCCGTATTCAGATCTCAAAATACTCCAGCTGGAATCGATGGAGATCGGGGTCGATGCGCGTAAGCAGCATGATATAACCGCCAATTATATATGTTTCAGAGACGCGACTGAGCAGCTCATATGCATTGCATACATACAACGTTGTATAAGCGGGAAAGAAAAATTAAGGTGAGAAACAAACTAAAAAGGTTCAGTATGTAAGTTGAGTCAACGGAACGTTAACAGGCGTTCCGTTCCATCGTGGCTGTGGCTGACAGAGATCGCCTCCCTGCATAAGCCGTTCAAAAGTAAGTAGGACCCTAATATTTTTTTTTGGGTTGAATCTCATCTAAGAATGTGATGAGTAGTGAACAAGTACATAACACAAGTGAAGTTTGAAAAAATCGTGACATCACTGGTTGAGTACTAACATAATACATATCACGATGCAAATACTACGTAAAACGGAGACAGCCCGATGAATAAAATGTTGCCCAGCAGCCGTTGCCCGTTTTTTTAGAACGGACAGCGCTCCATCTCAGGCTCAATCTAAGCCGCACGCCATGACGTTTTGCGCCAAACGTCAGAGGCTAACCCAGA
Source organism: Fusarium verrucosum (assembly GCA_013623715.1). NCBI lineage: Eukaryota > Fungi > Ascomycota > Sordariomycetes > Hypocreales > Nectriaceae > Fusarium > Fusarium verrucosum. The sequence continues at coordinate 40,457 of JABFFJ010000050.1, forward strand.
TTGGGATTGGGAGGGCCCTGTTTTACGAGACCTGCAGCGGGAGATAAGTATTGGGTACTTGAGCAAATACCTTGGATTGATAACAATATGATGAGGAGCCAGAGACATACAGTACTTCTAGTAGGATAGAAACATCAAAAGTTAGTCAAATACAGTAAGATACGCTATCTATATCCATATCCATCATGATTTGAACCTGGTCGCACAATATAACATCTTCTCCTGATAAGCATCCATCCATGGCTTGAGTCCTGAGATGGCCTGAGATAAAGATAGGACAGACAGGCGTTTTTAGCGTGGACCCAGCCACAATGCCCAGGCAGCTCCAAAGCAATGGAACCCGGCACCAGAACTTACCTGTCGAATAGCTGCAGAACTAATCCTTCATTCCACAAAATCTCACTTGAGGCCAGGTGTCAAAATCCTTTATGCCAGGACTGGATGAATTGTTGATTGAAGCGTAAATTATTGTATAATTCTTTAGAAACACTGAATGTATCGGAGATGGAGTAAAGAAGTCAAACATTTTCCAGAATTCGTAATGCTCACAACAAACAACCCACTTATGATGTAGATCTTCACAGGGGGGATGGCCAACAGTGCCGGTTTCGTTTGCTGCGGACAACCAAGTTCCGTCCAGCTCGGTCTTGTACGGATAGGTAGGTCCTAACTGTCTGGCAGGGGTGTCCCCCCCGTGGTGAATGACATGTATCAGATACTTCAGGCCCAGGTTGATATTTTCCCCACTCAATGGACGGGGACGGGGACGGGGAACAGGGCGCCTCTCTTCTCCCTCTCTATCCCCCAAAAAAAGAATCAGAACCCGTCCAGTCCATCAGATTCGATCAAACCCCATCGCAGCTCAGTTCAGGATCAATCAAGGCACACACGCAGAACTGACACACGACCATTGCGCGCTCAACCAGTATCCGTGCAGCACACACACACCACACACACACAAACACAACTTGCCTACCTTAGTACCTACTCACGTATTTTGCTGCTCTTCTTCTGTCGGGTCTCTTTTTCTCTTCGCCTCCCTTTGGTTTCTTCCTTCCTACCTACCTAACCTAATTCCTCACTCGCTTCTTCCATCGCTCGCCTCGATTCGATTCTCTTCCCTATCCTGTATTTCAAATAGCCTTCATCAGCTTTGCCGACCTACCGTAGATAACTCCAGTAACATTCACCGTTTGGTCCCTGGTCGTCTAATCTCGAGAATCACGTCGCTCGCTTGTTCGCTGGTTGGTATCAAACCTTCCGTCGGCTTACCCTTCTCGACACCCAAGATGATCTCCGTCTGAGCCACCACGAACAACCCCCGATCCGATTGCTCGCCCTCACAGCTTAACTTCATCGGCCATTCAATCTTGGATAATCTCAACCCTGAACTGAAGCTATGCACCTTGGTCTAGCTGGTCAACAACTTGTCGACTGCTCGCAAGATTGCCGCCCTTGCTCACACCATCGCGGCCTCAGCCAAGACCTGCCTAGGAGGCGACATGCGGCACGGTCATCGAAACTTTCGTTTTCTGGCTCAGCGCCTGCTGCCTTCGCTACCGTAGATTCTTCTAATAACTCAGTTGATCAGCGGTATCCCACAGTCATGACACAGGCCGCCCCCCGATCAAGGGCGTGGGCCCCTCGATATAGCACGATATCTCGATTCTCAAAACATCTGCTGGTTGCCCTTCTCATCGCATTGCACGCCGTATCGCCTGCTCATGCCGTGAGGATCCCTCTCACAAACTGCCTCAGCGACACCTACCGCTTGTACGAGCCGACCAAGCTACAATGGGTTCCCTTATACGCCGATGCCGTGTTCGATACCGAGAACGACAAACACAACCTTCGAGTTATTGTATGGGGGAACGTTACGGGTTCCCGAAACCCCAGCTCCAGTAATGGCACGATTGAAGAAACCCCCGAGAAAAAGACCTACAATACCGCTACGACCTACCTTCCCAAGGTTCACTTCTTGACATATGCTCCGTACAACAATGAGAAATTTAATTTCTGTAACACTTCGCTGGTCAACGGTTCCTGTCCCCTTGGTCCATATTTTGGAGATGTCGATTTTAGGTATGTCTCCGTCATAACGATGCATTGAAGATTGATAGGCTGACGGGAAAACTTATAGCGATGCATACAAGTTGCCCTCTATTAACATCACATGGGACGCCTATTCATCATATGCCTTTGCCTCCCTCGCACCCACCATGTCCATTATTGATGGCACTCGCGAAGCGCCTCAGATTGGCTGTGTTTCCATGGCGGTAACTCCAGACCTCGGAGGTCTCTCGTGGCTGCTCAAATTCTTGCCCATGATAGTGCTGCTTTTCACAGGCTTTGCGGTCGTTTTTTCGGCCATCTTCAGCCCATGGGGCTCGACCGATATCTTCCACTGGACCTCAAACTACGGCCGCGATGTTGACCTGCTTCGTCTCGTTACCCCGGGCTTTGGTGACTGTCTCCAGTACATCCAGTTTGTTGCGCTGAGCGGCGGCCTGACTCTTGATTATCCCGGTTTCTACCAGCCCATTGTTAGTCAGATGGCGTGGTCGACTCTGATGTTCAACGAAAGCTTTGTTGCAGATGCCCCCTCGTGGCAGAGCGTCGTGGATGGCATCTACGTCACCAATGGCACTTACGGACTCCAAGAGCTTGGCCAGTTGGTTGGCATGGCTGAAAGTCGGGACATCTGGGCCGGCATGATGGTTTGGCTGTGTGTTTGCATTGTCTCAGTGACTGTTCTTATCCAGAGCGGATTCGCGATCCAATGGCTATTTCGAAAGATCAACAACACCCCCGCAGAAGATTTGCGCTCAAAGAACGTCCCCTTCTCCGTTGGTAACGCCGTCCGCATCGTCTTCAACTACTTCTTGTTCCCTATCGTCGCCTTGTCATGCTTCCAGCTCGTTGTTGCTGGCGACTCTCCGACTTATACCATCGCTCTCGCCGTTGTCACTTTGATCTTTCTCATCATCTTTGCCATATATCTCTTTTATCTCATTATCAAGACGAGGCCGAAGTCTGTACTCTACGATGATCTACCGACCGTCCTCTTGTATGGCCCCCTGTACAACACTTACTCTGATGAGGCTGCTGCCTTCGCCCTCATCCCCGTCTTCCTCACATTCATCCGGGGCATCACTGTTGGCGCTGTTCAACCCAGCGGTATTGCTCAAGTGGTACTGCTCGCCATCTGCGAGGTGATCCACGTCCTCACTATCCACGCTTTCCGGCCATTCCAGCGTTCAACAGCCATGAACGCTTACCATACACTTTTTGGGGCGCTGCGTCTTATCTCCATCATACTAATGGTTGCATTTGTGCCTACTCTTGACGTTTCCGAGGGTGACAAGGGTTGGATTGGTTACATCATCCTGGGAATCCATGGTGCGGCTTTGATCTTTGGTTTCTTCCTTAATGCCCTACAGACAATCATCGAAGTCTCAGCTCGCCTGCTTGGCGCTGGCGGAGATGACGCTCGAGGTTTGACCCGCGGAGGACTTACAAAGATCTTTGGTATGCGACAGCTGTCCCGCCGCAACACACACCAACGTAACACTGGTCCGTCCCGAGCAAGCCAGTTGTCGACAGCAGCAATGTTGGACATGGATGATGGTAACAAGTCGGGCTATGCCATGCCAAGCGGAAGGGTTCGAAGCGAGTCTGGTGCTAGTCTCGGTGGACTCATGAACCCTCGGCATCGAAGCAGCTCGGCGCTCGATAGTATCGACGCCTACTCTGGTATGCCACAGAACCTGGATAGCGCCAGCTCCTACATGCCGCATACGCCTGGGGAGAGGAGTACCTTTTCTTTCCTGCCTTCCCCCGGTGCTGCCCGCCATCATCCTGCACAGTCCATAGATACCGCCGATCCTTACTATCGACCTCCTCGACGACGACAGGCGATGAACGAATCGATTCACTCGGAAGCGCCTGGTGGTTCTAGTCCAACGGATGCCAAGGGAGCCAACCAAGCTGGAGGGTTGGGCGATCCTGCAGATATCGACTTGGAGATTTCACGAGGAGCAACACCGGCGCCTCCCCCTGCTGGATACTCTCAGACCAGCATACCCCTGAATCGGCCTGACTATGCTACCCGTGAAGTTGACTTCTACTATGGTGTTCGTGGGCCAGCCTTGAACTCGGACGGCCCGGGCCGGAAGCTTGGAACTGGACCCGCTGACCCAACCGGTCCTGTGGCTACGGCGTCAGGTTGGTTCCGAAATCTATTTGGTGGAAAGACAAAGGAGAAGGGCAAGGGCTTCGAGGTTGTGAGAAGTGCCCGAATGCCCCCAGCCATGATGGCTAGGGATGGAAGAGAGTCGCCCCCTGAAGGTATCCCTGTGGCTATGGGTGTACTACGAAACGGTCCTATCGACTCAGATGATGAGGATGAGCCTCGACCAAGGCGGTCACCTGGTCGACAGCAGCAAAACGCTTTACTGGATGACAATGGTGATCCTCAAGACTCTGAGCCAGAGAGTCCTGTTCTAGAACGACCACGACGCACTTTCAGCGCTGGTAGCGAGGGATTCCCACGAGTCCCGAGCAAGTCTTTGTCCAAAGCACCGCACATCGCACTGCGCGGAGCTGAGGGTGATGATGTACCAGATATTCCTCGCAAGAGCTCTAAGCGGGTGTCAGGCCACTTTGGAGGCGGCAGTGATCACAGTCGAGCGCCATCTCTCGGCCTCATGAACATGCCAGGCTCAACAATATCATTCGAGTCGCAGCTGCGGGACCCTGAGGCTGTGAGTCGCACTTCAAGCCACCACCGAGCTACACTATCAGCATCTTCACGGCTGCCATTCGAACGAACCAATTCTCAGAAGCGATTGTCGTCCAACTCGTCCATAGAGTTCCCCAGCGAATTCACAAACATCGACTTCGGCCCTTCAATCGATGAGCGGCCGGCCAGTTTTGGCGTGGTATCACAACATGGTGTCAGCCGAGTTGACCCGCTGCACCGTGATGTAGATCTACTCGGCAGCTCCGCTGAGCTCGTCGAGGATCCTCCTGTTAGACCTCGCACTTGATTCCTTCTTCTGCTGCCATAGCCAAACCAGAGGTCTATTGGTCTCTTGGCTGCCCAGCATGACACTCTCCCCGTCAACACGAATATCACTACTACACCCATCTTGGGTTTCAACCTAATACTGCTTTCCTTTTTGTTCAATTACCTCAACGGTCAAACGCTATGTACACGATCTATAGATCAAGGTCCACAAGGTCCTTGCACATGAGCTCACATGCTCACCTCCCTCATTTTTCTAATCATGAATCGAACACATTCCGTCATAGTCACAGTCTTGCGGGAGAAGTCGAGCTATGAAAGTACAAGCGAACGAGCAGGCGTTACATATGGGGGGGTTTCATGGCATCTTTTTACTACTGCTACTACCTAACTACTTTTTCTTTATCTTTTTCTTTGTGTTTTAGGGATTTGTTCTTTTGAGAATGTCCATACTAGCGTTGGCGTAACAAAAAAAGCTGGTCTGGGGAGGGGATTTACACAAGGGGTCGTTGAAACCCAAGCACTTCTTTTGGTTTTTTTTTGTCGGAGATCCGCCCAATAGGTTTTGTGGGAAATGAAGTGTAGTTATATAATCGTGGAGGGTATCCTGTCGAGAGTCTGGATATGACTATCTTGAGATGACGGATAAGAACCAGAGATTACATTTGGCAAGATCTATAATGAGAAGTTGTAATGATCTTTACATTTGCATTGCATTTTATCGCTGTCTTTGTTTGATGTGTTGATGTTACATTTCTTCGATTCTGTACTCTTGTAACGGACAACCGTCTTGTTTGCTGTAACATATGTCTATCCCTTATCATCACATACACAGCAGTGGATGCCTTCTTAGTTACTCCCATTCCAAATTCTTCATGTCTTTTATTTCACCGCAATGAAACCAATGCCCGAGCGAGCCTTACGCGCCGCCTCCTTGAGCGCCTGCTCCTCGACATCAGTCCACTTGACACTCAGGTCGTTCCAGTTCTTGCCGGGTGTGTTGTACTCCTTGCGCCACTGGGCCTGCACTTTCTGCAGACGTGACATCTCGCGCGGGTCGCCCGAACCGCTGTACAACATGAAGGCAGTGCATGGCGGTAAGGCAGCATGGATGCGCGTGAGACGCTCTGTGAGGCGTACGAGGGCCTGCTCGAGCTGCGACTTATCAGAGGGTATGGCCTCAGAGTCTTGGGGGGGACCGCCGTCGCTGTTTGTGTTTTCGACCCGGTTTCGGTTCCACCAGCCTTGAAGAGCCTCGAGCTCTCGCATCCTCGCCCAGACAAAGTCAACTCCACCGCCGCGGATCTCGAGACCGTCTGGGTCTCCCTGGACAGCACGAATCACGTTGTTGGTTACATCCTCGTCGTTCTTGCAGCCGAGCTGATGTGTTGCACCAGCCCCAACACCCTTGGAGGGATCGCCCCAGTCAACGGCAGCGCTCGTCTTGCCCACTTCGACACCACCTGCAGCTCCCCCTTGGGCCTTGTATGCAGTTCCAGCTCGCGCCAGCCGACGGAACAAGTTCTCTCCCTGAGAGTCAGATGTTCCCCAGGCCTTGCCCTTTTCACACTTTTGCTTGACAAGATCGAGACATGTCTTAGAGTCTTCGATGCTGTCGTGGCCGTTTGCACCGCCTTTTTGAATCTCTTTTGCTAGGTATTTTTGCGCAAGCCATTTTAGCGAGGATTTGAGGGGAGGTCCTCGAGGATGGGGGTAAATGATTGATGTGTCGATGATGAAAGGATGAGAGATGCGAAGAGCTTTGGTATCTGACTCTAAAGAATGACCTATCAAGATTGTTCGAGGAGTCAGCAGCTCGAGGAGTTTCTGCTGGATGTCATGTAATGTAGTTGTTACAGGTGCCAGCATCTCTTCTGTGATGCCAGAGAATTGGGTGACGTAGTCGATAATGGGTTTGTCAGGCTTGACGAGCTCGTCGAGTACCACATCGCCGAACCAGTCGACTATGCTAATTCTTGTCAAAGAGAATTCATTCTCCCCGGTCATGCACATTTCGCAGTCCAAAGCCAGAATGTTTCGTCCTTCTGTAATGCTGCCTTTTTGAATCTCGTTATCTGGGACTTGACCTTCTTCAAGGCTTTCCACCTTTGTGATTACCCAGCCTTCAGGAACAACAAATTGGTCTTTGGCAACACCTTCTAGCATAGCTGGATGAACGAGATAGCCGTTGTCACTGAGATCATCGACAGTGCAAAGAAATTCTGTAATGCGTGTCCTCTCGTTTTTCCAGCCTGAAGGCTCATATGCCGGTTTGACGCCCTTCTTGGTTCCAGTCCTCTCCTTAGGAGCGGGGGTTGTTAGGAAGGCAGCCATTGGCGAATGCATCTTTCCGTGTCGATCATCACCTGGGGTCTTGACAGGCCACAGGTGTGTGAACATGTCTGCAAATGGCTGCAGAGCCTCTGGTAGGCGCTCTTTGGTGAGTGGCCGGGGATAATAGTCGTCTGGCGATGTGACAACAACGTTTTCCTCCTTGTTGGTGTCGTTATATGTATCAAATTCGACATTATGTTTAAACATGGCCTCCTCGATACCGGGTATCATTATAGCCACAATCTTTCGGAACGCTGGGCGATGGGTGATGCCGACCCATTGGGGACCAGGTCCGTCGGCGAAGATGTATGTAACCAGGTCTCGCATGTGGGCAATGTTGATCTTGGATTGCAGTCGCGCATTAGGCGAGAAGGCAATAGTAGGATAATTCTTGCCTGGCTTTGGGAGCTTCTTGAGCTTCTTGTTAGCCCGCGAAACGACCTGCCACTCTCCGCCGTCGTCTGCGTCGTGGGGCGCCGCACGCTTGAGGCTGCTGTCGCTTTGCGTTGAGGCATCCTTTTCGAGTGTCGCGATCGCCTTTGTCACAGGTACACCCTGGTCAAGCGTTTTGGGCTGGTCCACCGCATCTTCGTGGTCGGTCGAAGAGGCCTTGTCGATGGGTTCGAGAATTGGGTCAGTTCCTAGGATTGTAAGGGTTCTGTTGACGAGTTTGGCGGCTTTTCTCTTTGCTTTCTTACCCATGGTGACTTGATCCGAATGCGAGCGCGTCAAGTGCGCCGCTACAATTTAAGACGCGAAAAGATTGACGTCGTGAAGTTGTGATGTTGTAAGGATAAAAATCAAAGGCGATACCGAGAGGTTGAAATGCAGGATGCAAAAGGTACGTACCTGGCTGCCTGCCACCGATTGTCAGTGGGGCCCAGGCTCGTTTTTCGTAAGATCGACCAATAAAAGTGTCTAGATCCTTTACCACTTTACACGTCAACTAACCTACATACGCGACGGTAGAGTTGAGAGAGACCTGGAATCATAAAACTTGAGTTAATACTGAATATAAGTACATATATACATCCCATAAATATCTTGAATTTACCGGATTCTGATCATAGACTTGATTATTAGGTGCATTCAAAGTCTAATCACTGACCAAAATCCATCTCAAGTATCTCCAATCCTAGATTTGCCAAACCATCAACTTGCTTTACCACAGCATACTCAAAGAAAGCCTGGGCCTGGTCACCCCCAGGATCCTTTCTCCATTCGTTAATAAGAGAAAATTCTTGCTCCCTGCCTGGTAATTCGTTGATCTCATCCAGCATCTGCTTGGCACTAGCCGAAACCTCCCACTCTTGAACATAGCCTTTGGGTACAGACTTCAGAATCATAATGAGCAGCATTTGGCACAACGACACTTGATCAATATCCTGCAGAGTTTGTAGGGCCCTCTGATTCAAATCTCCCTTCGATGACACGGCTTTTGAGTTGCCGAAGGAGGCTGTGTCCGCCGCAGTGTTGGCCAGTAGTTTAGCGACGAGCAATAGGCCTTTGATGCGAAGCGGGTGGTGTGGCAGAACATGTCGATAGGGGTCGCAAGATGTTGCAATAAAACATGCCGTCGCTAGAGCATATATGAAGTTGCTTTCTTCGATGTATAGAATCGATATCTCTGTCAACAGTTGTGCGAGGGGCGATACCGCCCACAGCTTCTCAGTGACCAATCCTTTGCATTCTCGGTACCGAGCCCGCAATGTTGCTCGACGATCCTCAGGCGATAAATTGGGATCTTTATCATCGATGAGATCAGATAATGCCTCGCTGCAGCTTCTTGCTGTTGACGTCTTATTCGAGTCTACCGCTGCTGGATGTCGACCAAGTTTTCCAACATCCGCGACAAGACTATGGCGGTTCATGTCGATGATTGGAGAAGCAGAACAAACTTGGTATACGCTGAGATCTTTCTCGCATCTGAGACACTGGCAGTCGAAAAAGTACGGTGCAAGGGCTTGCTTTCTCTTGGACAGAGGGAATGTATAATCTGATAGTCTGTCAATATCAATCACCGAACATGAAGCGTAAAGACATACCTGTGTAGGAAATTTCAATCTCATCATCAACCTTGATCGGTTTCTCTGCCCTTAGTATGGCCTTCCTACCAACAAACTGCACCGTGGCATTGGGGATACATGAGTGGTTGGCCATGGCGAGCTTTGGTTCGAGAAAGATGCCCACCTGACCTAGATCAGTATCATATCTATGAAAGGCATTTGTCTGAATCTGTATAATGTCAGTACACTGTAAACACATGCTCGTCGGCGATGTACATGCCTTGCATAGAAGAGCCAGCGTCTTTTGCAACTCGTCTTGGCCCGTCCCCAGCCCAGTAAACCCAGCGGCACCCATAGCCATCATCTCCATATTCGCCCATTTCTCACTCCCCCTCCAAGACTCAACATTTCCCTCGAGATCCTCCAGCGCAGCCCCGATCTGGGGCTTCACCAGCGCCTGAACCACCGCGCGTACGGGTGTCGGTAAGCCCGGATGTCCTTGTTCCGTGACCTTTTGAAGCAACTTGCACTCCTTGGAGTGGACGGCTGTCCAGTTTGCCGATTGGCAGGCGGCATCGCAGTAGGATACTGCGTGGCAGCGGGAACATGCGCGTACGTCTGCTGGCTTGAAGCAGTGGCTGCATATTGTTTTTATATGGGAGAGTGAGGGAATGAGAATCGTGGGTGTGAATGGGAGGATGATATCGCCTGGGGCAAAAGCTTTGGTGGAGAATATTCCACGGCCTTTGTGGTGATGCTTCACTTGGAAAGGCATGGATTGATTCATTTTGAGTGATTTAGGTAGAGACTATGCTGCTTGAGGGGCGTGATGACCAGCATCCATATTAGAGCGATGTGTGGATGTTTTTTCGATGTGAGCCAGTGTGCGTTGGTTGAAGATGGGTATGCGATAGGTGAGAGATTTCGAAAAGATTCTCCTGCCCCAACCTCAATTTGGAGCCACATCAGCCAGTATTTCATCCGTTCATGGCACCGTACATGTCCACCCAAATATCACACACAGCTCATGACTTTAAAACTTCAAAATATTTCTTCTTATTGCTCAAAACGAGCTTCGCAAATGTAATGCTCTACAGTTCACCACGTGGAGGAACCTTGCCGCTCTTCCTCAACGCTGTAAGACGGTTATGTAGATCCCGGCTCCAATGTCCACGGTCTCTCTTATTATCCTTCAAAATCCTCGCAACGTGATAATCCCAGCAGCCCTCTCCAGTGCTCGTTTCATATACTCGACATTTGGCATCGCTGTCTCGCTCTGTGCGAGGCCATTGGCCAAGCTTTGCGCCCATGTCCTCATCCAAGAAAGTATCGAGAACGAGCTGGCCAACCTTGCGCTGCGGGGTTTCCCATTCCTTTCCTTGCGGTACGAGGATTTGGAGCAACAGCTTCATGCCGTCGTTCTTGAGAAACTCGGCTCGGATGATATCGCTCTTGATAAGACCGTTGATGGCCCCAACCTTGGCTTTCGCCGTGGAGGACAGTGTCTTGGTGTTTAGCGAAGATGATGGAACATGAGCGGGCACAAAAGGCGTGTAAAGAGACTCCTTCAAAGACTTGCCGGTCGTCGGGCACTGCGTCTCCATGAGACCGGGCCACTGCTTGGTAACCTCTTTCAAGGCCGCTGCGTTGTTCTGCAGGGTGGCTCCGAGAATGGCAGCTGCTTGATGATCCCGGGGAGTGATGCCCGCAGGGAAATCAACATTCGAATCCGTCATCATGCAGAACAAGGCTTTCAACACCGCTGGGTCTTCTGTAACCTTGAGACCATAGTAAATATCGTGAGACAGCTCCTCCATTCCCTCAAGCGCATCGTCAAGTTCCTTGCCAGGGCCGGTTTCCCCAGCCTTCAACATCTTCATGGCGGTGAAAAAGGGCTTGCCAACGAAATCTTCGCCTTCGGGCTCCTTGATTTTGCCAATAGGTTCGTAAGCCGGGGCGCCTTTGGGGATCTGAGGATCTTCCTGTTGCTGCTGATCCACGACAACAACCGCTTGGTCTACGGGGAGACCTTCAAGTGCAGGATTTCCCTCATCAGGGACATTGATCTTGGCCTCCTTCTTGCCTGTTGACATATCTAGACGAACGTGGAGTCCATGGGGAAGTTCCTGATCCTCGTGGACGACTTGGAACTCATCTGTCGCTTGGAATACTTTTGGGTAACATTCCTTGGGGTTGTCTGTGTGGCAGATGAGTTCAACATCTGCGCTGGGCGATGGTTGTGAGGGTGAAGATGAAGCGAGTGTAGGCGATGCGAAGACGCATAGGACGATGCCCACTACTAGGGCAACCAAGAAAGATAAGGATTTTGCCCTTGAAGGAGCCATGATGAGTGGGTGATATCTCAAAGGGGGCTGCCTCTCGAGATGAAGGTGAAAGGGATGAGGAGGTTTGATATTCGAGACCAGGGAGTTTTATTGTTGTCCGTTGCGTGCGGATATTGGGAGGATATTTATTCTGTACGAATAGAAGACGAGAGAACTCAAGGGTACATAGGTGTAGGTAGTGGGTATCAAGGGCAATGCAAAAGAGTGATAGAGGTCTGTGATAAAAAAAAAAAGGTATTGAAAAAGGTGAGACAAACCAAGCAATAGCCTTGTCTGTTATAAGTTATAAACATAAACCAGAATAAAAAATGGTGAGTCAGTCGAGCAAAAGGACACTTCTTTTATCATGAATAGAAGTCACTAGAAAAGCAACTTGTCAAGATCCAATCCTTCAACCCCAGTGCCAGTGCCACTATGGATGCTCGGGCGCTGTGGAAAAGAGTTTTGGCAGGTTTCTATTGGTCAACACTTCAACTTCCGATTAGTCATGATCTTGATAGCTGACTTTCATGTAAGTCAACCTCATGAAAAAGATTGAACACGTCAGTTCTATATCTCTCACAAGCAATTGATCTAAATAGCTGCCTAATAGTACTGTAATAGTGATATGATACCCTTGCAGGGTCACATGAAGCGCGATTATTGAGAATGTCTCGCAAGTACCAGCCTTCCCTTTCCATGAGGGTCATCCGCCGTTGACGACGTTTTCAACGGTCAAGGACATTGTCTATATGAGGGGTTAAAACATGAGCAAATAACCTTGTTTCTGATCAAAGGGTTCATGTGATGGAGGGAGCATAAGTTAAAGGGGCTGGCCGCACCAGAAATAGTTCCTTGTCGCAAACAGCTTTAGTAGAGAACTGTCTCAGTGCGGCCCATGACCCAGTAAATGCCTCCCGAGGGGCCCCAAGACAAGATGATTCTGTCTGAATGCGGTAACTGAAGTTTGGAAATAGCCTCATACTAAGCACATCACTCGTCATTAGGTCTCAAGGGTCGAAGGGGGTGGGTGACTCCAAAGATATATAAGAGTGGACAGCCCGGTTGAACATTGGTGATATCGACAAGCACATAATCAAAACAACTCACTATATACAACAAGCAAAATGTTTTCCCTCAAACTTTCCTTCTTTCTAGCTTTATTCTTTTGGGCCTTTGCCCTCGAGGCTGCACCAGCCATTCATCATCACCGCCATGGTAATCACCATCTTCGAAACCTCCACGCAGCAAGAGCAGAGCTTCTTCGCCGCACAAGGTCGCATTCACATTATGTTGCTCCTCAAGTTATGCTTGAAGAACCCCAGAAGCCTAGTGAAAGTGTGCGAGCACAGGCTATGCCCGGCCAAGAGGTGCACGGCCATTCCGTTGAGAGGCTGACGGTCTAAATACTCAATGGTAAGTGATATGAAACGTGTTTCATACGCTATTTTCTGACTTTATAAACCAAAGATACTCGCAAATGGTGAAAGGCAAAGAAGGAGACTGGAAGCTGGCTCTTCTAGGCTGGGATAGTTGGATGGAGCGGGCTGTTTAATCGTTTACCTATGGACATATTTTGGCGGGATACTTTGGCCAATCGTGGCTTCTAATTTTTATATGTTACTCTCAACTGGCTTCTTTTAACTGTTTGAGTTTTGAAAGATAATTTATAAACGGATAACTACAGTTTCTTTTTGATTGTGCTATGGCCTTTAGATTGCACAGTCCACACGCACCGTCTTATACCCATGAGGCACTCTGATTGGTCATAGACACCTAAACCCTCCATTGGAATTGGGGAGCTCTCCCTTACATCTCTCTGGGGTATCTGAGCTTAGGCTGCCGCCTGGAGAATCTGTCCCTGGGACTGACTGTCCCGTCTCGTATTCCATTTCCTCTTCATTTCCATTCCCATTCCCATTTCTATTTCCCACCATCGCATTCGGCTCAGCACACCAGCCGACCGATAAATATTTCTTCTACTGTCTTTCCCGTCTCATCGACTCTCCTTAATCATCGCTAATCAATACCAATCCTGCCGCTTCTCCATCGAATCCAATCGCTCATCGCGCAACGCTCAAGAGCTCTCGATCGGAGCTCCCTAGCGCATCCACCACCCCTGGTCTCTATCTAGATCATCATCCCACCACCGAGATGCCTTCTCCACGCCGAGTACGCCTATTGATCCTGTCGACAATTTGTACCTTCGTCTTTATCCTCTTCTATACCTCGGGATTCGACTCGCATCACGATGCAGAGACCTACACCGGCCAAGAATTTATCAAAAAGACCCAAAATGCCATGAGCGCAAACGAACCGCCCGCGCCTGTCGTCGACTTCGCTACCGGGGAGAAGGCTGGACAACCTCACGCCGATAAGGATGGAGACGGTGATATCGACGCTGACGACCAGAAGCTGGCTGTTCAAATGCAGGAACGTCTCAAGGCTGCCGAGGCCGAGGCAAAGGGGAAGGCGAATGAGAAGGGGGGTTTACGACCAGATCCTCCCAAGAAGGTTGTGGGAGTTGGAAGCTCTGCCGAAGGCCAGGAAAAGGATAAGATCATCAAGCCTGCTGGTGGAGAGAAGAAGGATGCTGCCCCTGCTGCCGCCGCCGCCGATAAGAAACCCGAGACAGAGACGAGGAGCAAAGAGGCAATTGCGGCTCGCGAAGAGCTCGATTCTATCCTCAAGAAGTCACCTGGTAGGTCAACCCGAGCAATTAGTAAGAAGGCAAGTTCACTAACTGTTGTATAGTTATCATCTTCTCCAAGTCCTGGTGCCCCTTCTCAAAGCGAGCCAAGAGCCTTTTGATCGAAAAGTACTCCATCACTCCCGAGCCCTACATTGTCGAACTCGATATCCACCCTCAAGGCCAGGCCTTACAAGACCAGCTACTCGAGACGACCGGCCGAAGAACAGTACCCAACATTATGATCAACGGCGTGAGCCTGGGAGGGGCCGACGACATAACCCAGATGGACGATGCAGGCAAACTCGTCGGCAAGATCGTCGACCTCGGAAACAAGCGCGTCGAAGTTCTGGAACGGACCAAGTAATCTGGCGCATACGCGACTTTTCTCCTTTATCACCTTTATAATCTTCACGGGGCACTTGTACAAGGATTTATTGCTGTTTTTCTTTCTGGGTAAGAATGGGCTGTCGTTTCGGGCCTTGACAGCATGATTGGAGTCTGGGCGCCTGGGAATTCCTTTTGTCATTGTGTGCGTGATGGTGTCATGAAAGGGGAGGGAGCATCGAAGAGATGCTCTACTGATAGTCGACCAAGACAGTGATGTACACAATAGCACAGCCAATGAATGATATTATATATATACCTCTATATCCAAACTACCAATTCAAATGCAACTCCTTCTCTGACAAAGGAGGATGGCTCAAATCCAGCCTTGGGTTACAATGTAGGTAGGTAGGTAATCATACCGTAACTAACATCAAATACCCCACAACCGGCCACCCCAACAACCAGCCACTTTTCCAAAACACCAAAAAGCCACTTATAGCAATTAAAAACTGCAATTAAATAACGCGACATTTTTTTAAAAAATCTATAATTATATTAGTAAATATT
>JABFFJ010000051.1:0-126518 GCA_013623715.1 Fusarium verrucosum
CACCGAGGCAACTGTGCCTCGGCTGTTGCCTGTTGAAAGGGCTGCTGGCGAGGCAGCACTTCGCATGCTGCTCTTACGCTGCCTAGGAATCGTTCCCTCTCGATCCCTCTCGCGATTTCCATGTGAAGAGTGAGGTCTCATCAGATTATACTGACTTCCATAAGGTGATGTAGGTGCGTTGCCGTTAGCGAATCCGTTTCCGTTCGTCTTCACTGTGAGGTGTCCTTGTTGTGTGCCCGAGTTTTCTGTCTTGGATCCTGTCAAGGACTCCGATTTTCCAGCAGAGGCAAGCATGGCTCCCGCCGCATCTCTAGTCCAATCTGCCAGCATCTGCTCGCGGAATGCAACTGGCAGCTCCAAGTCGGGCTCACCTTGTCCTGTCAGGCTTGAGCCCAGGATCGGTCCCGAAAGTGCCTTGCCTGGGGATGCGCTGGGGCTTCCGGGGGGTGCTTGAAGGCTATCGCGGTAATGCGACACGATGTACTCTACAAGAGATCCTCTGTCGTCAAATGGAAGAAGTTCTTCTCTTTCAAGCAAAGAAGAATCCCATTCTGGCTGTGTGTGCGCCTCGCCAGGAATTCCAGCACGATCAACCTCCGGAGGGGGCAGGTTGATACCATGAACCCAGAACCCCTTTCTTCTGCGACGCGCCACCTCCTGTTCAATGGCCACCCCGATAACAGAATCTTTGAAGTCGAACTTCTCGGTGAGTGCCCAGAAATATCCATGGCAAAGTGCTGCCGTCCGCACCTTATAAAGTGGCGTCTCGATCTCCTGGACATCCTCCTGTAATCGATAGATCATCGGTAGGCCATATCGAGCAGAATTTACACCGAGTTGTAAGACCAGCCTGGTAAGAAGAATGTGGAGCATGACAAGATCGCTCTCATACTCGACGAACTGCAGAGCATTGTCGTAGATGACAAGATGCAGCAAAGCCAGAAACTGTGACTGGCGTGGCTTCGACCCTCGCTCCCGGTTAGAGGCATTTGAAACAGCTCGACGAGTGTCTTTGTTCATCTTGAAAGATGAACGGGAACGAGGGAGCTTTTCTTCAGCGGCTATCTCGTTCGCGAATGTTGTCTCCCTGTCAAGCCATGTGACGAGAGCATCTACATAGGCCTTTCGCACGTGGCCATCAGGATCACGAAGAAGCCAATGGGTTCCTTCCCAGATATAAATTGGCACGGGATTGCGAGACAAGCCCACGTTGCCGGTAAGCTTCTTCTGAGGGTTCGCAACAAGGAGAATCTCCTTGATAGCACGGAGGCCAGATGCCCTGCCAGTGTTGAGGCAGAAATAATGATCAAGTTGCTGGCTGTCGCTCAATTCAATCGTGGAGGCACCTGGTCCAGCTTGGGTGGTACTACTCTTTTCGCCTCCCGGGGAAGAGCTGACGCTGGAAGATCGCGATGGCTTGAGGCGAAGGATGATGGCGGAAATCATGTCAGAGATCTGGTCTGCGTAGTAAACATGGGTAGCCAGGTCGCCAAGGCAGAGCTCAAGTCTGTTCACAAGATGCTTAGTTTTCTGGCGCACAACTGATTCGGACTCAATAGCAGCGGCGTTGTCATCGTCGCTCTGACTAGTTGGGGTTCGTAGCCTGAATAGCTTCCTCATCTGCTTGATCAAACCAAGGAGAACATCCATGATACTCAATCCGATAAGGTTGACGTCGGATCGTAGGAGGGAGCCCATAATTGTTACCAGTGCGAGCTGTTCGTCGAGAGTCGTGTCCTGTATGGGAATTCGCAACAGTGTTTCGAGAGCTGCCACGAGGATGGTGTATCTATCTTGTACGGGGGCCCAGCGCGAGATAATGCCGTAGATGCTAATGGCCCAGCCGTTATCTTGTTCCCGATCATCATGAAATTCGATCACAGAGTTGCCCTGTGCGACCTTTTCTTGGATGAATCCAAGGAGGGAGACAGTGGCGCCGTGGATCTGGGAGCGAGCCGGGACAATAAATATGCTCTTTAGGCATTGTAGAGCCAGGACTCCGACTTCTTCTTCAGCAAGCTTGTCGACATCGCCTGCAGTTCCGGCTAGGGCAACGGGATTGGCGTCGTTTGCTCCGTCGGTCCCAACTGTAGCAATACTAGTCCTCCGCTTGAGTAGCTTTTCGGTGTCGACCTTTTCCTCCATTTCGAGTCGCTGATGTAGAGTTTCGAGGAAGTCGGGAGTTTCAGACCACAGGTTCTCGAGAATACGGGGCATGATGACATCCATTTGACTACCTGTTATCGAAGCGAGGGCGTCGGCTGTCGAGATGCTGCGGATCGCCTCAAGCCCTGTGGTCCTCCATCGAACTTTCACGGGGGTGGTAAGCGATTCCTTCTCTGGTGTAGGCGTCGTCGAAGCAAGTTGGACGTATAATCGAACAATTTCTTCATACTGGCGGAGGTAGGCTTGATCAGCCATGAGGAAAGCCGCGTCGTGATAATCGCAAAAGGCCGCGAAAGTGGGGAGTGAGGACTCGATCATGGTGATATCGTCGGATCGGAGGACGTTTTCGAGGATCTTGAGGACGAAGGGAGCAATGAGGACAGAGTCCTTGTGAAGCTTTTCCATCATGGCTGATAGGATCTGGAGAGTGACTTGGACATTTCTATTCGGGGGGGACACAGGTTAGCGATCACGTACATCGACTGATCATGAGCAATTACGAATGTCAAGAGCGCTTGGCAGTAGAGGTCATGAATTGGATAGGTTTGACACATCCATGTTTGAAGTGAACGATATGCGACATACCCAATACGCAGACGCCAAACATCACTCGCCGTCTTCTTCTCGAGAAAGGCGCCAATCTTCTGGATCTTGGAGCGACGACTTGTAGCATAGTAGAGGAGGTAACTGAGTTCGCTGCTATTTGGCTTTACATCGACAGCGCCTTTCGTAGTCCGAGGGTAGCATTTGAGGACGAGGACCTGGTGTTTTGGCCGACACTTTTGCTGGATGGCGTTCATCGCGCTCGCGTTTCGGCTGAGCTCAGCCCAGCGCCGTCAGATTTGAAGAGAAATTCGGTGAAGTAGGAGACGTGAAATAAGAGAGAGGAAGTTGAAAACAAAGAGAAAAGCAGATGAGCAAGGTCGAGAGAACAAAGGAGAGGGAGGCGAGGTAAGTTAGTCAGTTGGCGGCGGTTGCGGTGATCAAACAGTCGAGGAAAGGAAGGGTCAAGTTTTAGATGGAGAGAGAAGGGACTACGGATACCTAGACGAGATGTCGGGACGGGAGTTCCAGTGGAGTATGTACCTATTCCTAACACGGGGGTCGATGGTACTTCCGAGGTACCCACTAGCTGTCTAACTAAAAAGTCTCAGCCATCCCAGGGCAGTGGAATTTCACTTGGGCAGAAAGCGGGAAAAGGAGAGGAAAATCAACGACAGGGGGTTTTAAAATAAGAACAGGGGGAAATTAATCGTTCATCCTAATCTGTTACCTTAGTTAATATGTAGTCAGTTACTTCGTTAATACCCGATGCTTCACTTCGGTTGCATGAATGCCTACTTGTTCACATACAAAACCGAGTATCAGACTTGATACTATCAATTGGCCCTGACCTTTTGATGACCTGCCCCGTTCTTATGGTCCCAGGACACGTTGCCTTTCACGTCTGTGCTGTGCCTCTTCGTGTTAGGCTATTCAGGGGTTCCTATCGGCTTCAACGGATGGGTGGCTTCGAATGCCAAATTTCGTCTTAGTTTGCGAAGTTAGGTCCCGTCGTTGGTTGGTTACGAGGAGATAAGTATGTAGTGCCCAAGTACCTTGGAAGCCCAGACCACTGTCAGAAACTGCACGTATGTCCTGGGGCCAGCGGGAACTTTCATGCATGTCTTGGTTATTCGCATTGTCTTATTATGCGTTGTCTTGGGGTTAATCTTTCAGCTCCTCCATTCCTTGTTAGGTAGTCAATCAGAATGTCCTCACAGCTGGATAAGGTCCCTGTGGCAGCCGTGACGCAATTGTCACCGTCCACCCATCATCATCATGATAGGATCAGTATCATCGTCATCGCCATTCTTACACAGCACCACCAACCCCAATTAGGTTCGTCCAAAATCGCTTTTGGCTCACGTAACTATGCCGTGGATGTCTTCTTTTTCCCTTTAACCTCGGGCCACCGCCGCCCGCTCGTCACTTATAAAACTGTACGCTTTAAGGTTGCTGAGCCTCTGACATGGCGTGTCTTACTTTGGGCTCTCTGTAAATGTAGCTGAATCAGCACATCACTCCCGTCTTCATTCGTTCACTTGCTCACCGTCATTCATCGACTCAGCAGAAACATCGTGAATAGTTGTTTCAACCCGCATGCAAGTGCTATACCTGTCAGCATCACCGCTTCCGACTACATGGTACAATCAGTACAGGGTGAGTATACAGTACCTGGCTGTCAAGATGCGACTCTACCTATCCCGCCACGCACGTCTTGAAACGTCATGGCATCTATCATTCCGTTTCCGATTCCATTCTTGGAGATCTACAGTATAAAACGCGAACCAGTCAAAGATCTCCCAATGCTGATCAATCATTCGCATTTGCCTGCTCTTTTGACAACGCAGCGGAGTGCATAGTGCTATGGTCAGCCTATATTCCACTTACTCGCATTATTCATGCAAGTCTCGTCCCGTTCCTCTCTTCACCGCATTCCCTACCCCCCTATTATGCCACGTTGTTCCTGTTACCCCAAAAATTTTACGTTGATTGACTTGCATCGTCTCCCGATTCCCTTCAAATCCCGCGGTTTTATCTGTCCATCTCGGTCGATTCCGCGTAATTGGTAAGCTCCACCATGCCCGAAATACTCTCAACTGCATGTCACTTTTCGTGGCCCGGATGATCCGCATTGAACAAGACCGGCTGAGGCTGGATAAAAGAGGCACATCAATCCTTTTAACGGCTCTCGGCAATTAATCCCCCGGTTGGCCTTGGATAACGTGGCAATTGATCACAGTTTGTTGTGTCCGGCGCAGCCGATTATAATGACCTTGTGACTTGTGGGCGTGATTATGAGCGTTCTTGTGACACCACTCAATGCAACAGCCATCGTTAACATTATCCGGCCTTTGTGACGGCGAGAGCAATACACATACAGTATTCGTTCAATGAGGATCGGAAGAACGGAAGCGACTGATACTTGTAAATCGGATACTGCTATTGCTTCCCTCTACCATCTTGATCATCCAAATCGGCGACAACCTCCGTGTTGATACCGGCATATCAATACAGGACATCATATAGATCATGATAGTTAGGCGAACTAATACAACTATACAGCTCCAATGCCACTTCGATACCTTACAGGTCCTTTTTATTTAATTTTAGGCTATTAATCAACTAAAAGAAGAATAAGAATATAATATTTATAATAAATTTATAAATCCTTAGAAAAACGGTATTTATAAGGTGTGGATAATTCTTTTTAAGCTAATATGGTGTTTGGGATGATAGCTTTGCTCGGCAAGTTCACCAGTCTTCTACTCAAATCTCCATGCCGTTCCTCTCTTCTAGGGTCTTGTGTAGAAATTGCTTTGCTGCAGCTGGATCCCAGTCTACCAACACTCGCTCTTTCGCCTCGTCCACTTTTCTTTGCACCAAGATTTCCATGTTTTTTCTTCCTTCTTCTCCAAGAAGAATGTGTTCCTTTTTATCTTGTACAGCCTTGAGCTTATTTGTTCCTTCATCCATAACTTCTCCAAGAACATACACTCTTGTTCAAAACTGATCCGCTTGAACGTTTGTTTCCCGAGGACCAAGGAACCTTTCGTCCAAGAACTTCCAAAAGATCGCATCGAAAGCCCAACTCTTCCTTGAAGCTAACTAAGTCGTTATTTTTGTTGAGNNAAGAACACATAAAAACACATATAAGTATTCCTTGAAGCATAGTTAAGCCAGAAGCGGCCGCTCACCCAGCTCTCGCGCATATAAGATGATAGTTTGAATGGCAGCAAGACATACGCGAACTCCCAGTCAATACCGGCAACAATATCGTCCTCTTGATTCAGAAGAAGATTAACTGTCCTCAAGTTGTCACACCAAAGTCGAAATGAGTCCGACCCATTCGGTGTTGGGCACGTAGATTTCAAAACGTTGGACTGAGCTGACCAATTATCCTCAATGAGCCCGAAAGTAGATAATTGACCTTGTCTTGCAAGCAGGTAAAAAAAGATGTGGGCTAAATATTTATTTCGACAGTCATCCTCTGAGCGTCAAGATCGTTATGTTGGAAGAGCAGCTGTGCTATATGCATCTCTGCTAGAGCAGTGTACCCATGGTCGGCACTATTGTATGTCTGATCCGATGTCTTTTCCGACAGGAACAGAGGCAGGACCTTATACATCACTAACAGGGGAAAAGGAGTCATTATCTTGTTTTTGTTAATAACTTACTTGAGCAGCTATGGAGGTATATATATGCCTATATTGCGACCTAGATATGTTATTTGTAGTTGAGAATTGTGGCTGACAGCTTGGTCTTCCCACATTCGATATTACATTAGAGTATAACCCTCATATGTGCTTTTATGTGTTATTTATCGATGTTCAGGGCTTAAAGTGCCTTTTATTCCAAACCCTACGACCCAGTCTCTTCTCGGAACTGACTTAGAAAGGGGCAGGGTAGTCGAACAAGAACATGAGAGGAATCTTCTTCGAGGCAAATCCGATAGACAATGTTGAATCCGCCGAAGGATATGGGAGGGACTAGTGATGCATTTTCCGAAGACCGTGTCGGCTGGAGCCTCGACCAAGCGGCACGTAGTTGCTTCATCATTTCTATCCTATGCAACATCGTTGAAGTTTTGTCGAGCCTTGGTCATCTTAGCTATGGATGAAGAAATAAGCTTAAGGCTTTACAAGATCAAAAAGAACACAGTATTGGTCATTTTAGTGTTAGTAGCGAAGCCGCCGCATCGTTAGACGTTAAGAAAGAAACGCCAAGTCACGTCGGCGGGGTTGCGAAAAGGGCGTGAACTTCGACTAAGGATATGGCTTTAACGATTGATTCAACCCCCCAACTAAGTGCGCCATACAGATGAAATAGCCCCATCACTGCTGACGCTTACTGAAGATCACAAATGTTAATTGCATATCCTTTTCTTTCAGGGACGTCATATGAGAAGAAACCCGAGATCAGCGGGGCAGTTGGTGGTATCAATGTTTAATTTATTATGTACATGGAAAATGCTTGAACGGCGAAGAAGATGAAGCCTAAATGGATGCAACAAGAGGCTCCTGAATCAGACTGATGTTTGTGTCGCTTTCATCACTATTGCCATACTCTTGTTTTATCCCAACCAGTCTGCTTTCTCCCTATACTTGCTTCTCAAGGGCTGTACCCGTATATGAGATTCGTATACGAGATTCGTATACTCAATTAAGACAGAATCTGTATTGATAAAGCTTTGATTAGTATCTTACGAATCTTCGAAAATGGAGTAACTGGTAGAAAGATATTGTGTTCAGCTTGCTGGAGTGAATTTAGAAGTTGTTGGGCATGCGTGTAGCACCTTTTCCCTGATTATTCTTGTACGACACTGTGCGGGCTTTGATTCCAGTCGCGACTGTAGCTGATCGCCTCGATGACTTAGCCACTCAAAACCTCTTCATGCATGCGAGTATGATGCTTGGCTACATCGAATGTGATTTTCCCATGGTAAAATGTCGTACAGGGAGGGACTCGAGGCGATGACTTTCTAGCTTTCGTCTGAGGCCAGCCAGTTCCCCAAAGAGCTGGATTCCAGAAAAGATGATTTGTAGGATATACCCCTGACTAGAATTTTCTTTGCCACCCGCAGGTTCCGTCAGACAAGACAGCTTTTGCCGACAGCTGCTGATAGATAGTGCGGAGGCGGGATAGAAATGGGTTTGGTTTGTTGCTTTCAGGGTGGAGCGGCATATCTGTAGAGGACCGTTTTTGGAAATGAAATATTTTCAAACAAGGAAGGAGGCGTTGCTTTTTATGCGGCTTTTGTGATTTAGAGGGGGTCGACCTTTGTGAGACGTTGGGTGAGAAGTGCTGTCAAAATCCGAGTGAGGATGTGCGGAGATCAGCCTTGTTTGGCAGATATAAGGAGAAACAACATCATTTATGTAGCGTGGCGATACAACCTCGAAGTTGATCGCTAAAACCCGCTCCAATGATAAGTTCTGCAATCAATAATGCCAAAGTCATGGTCAATGTCCTTGTGATGGTAATCATGGTATTCAGCAGTTAGGCCTGATAAATTGTATCATTTGTGAGAAAAGTGCTTGTGAAACCATGTATTCAAATTAGACAAATCACACCGCCTCTCCCGCACTTTATTCTGCCTTGACAGACTCGGATCGTTCAACTTGCGAACCAGCTGACAAGCTATATATCGGGGGTCAGGGTCCAGTCCAGCAGCCCCAAGCCCAACCTTGACCTGGCCACCTTGTTAATCATCTGCATCTTTTCCCAAAGCAAAACTTCTACCAAGCAACTACAAACTGAATAATTTAACACTGAATCGACTGAATAAATAACTCATTGCCACCTTCAATATGTGTACGCAAACGGAAACGAGAGAAGAGTGCTACCGGTGTGGCTTCTCAACCGCCACTCAAGGCCCGATCGAGAGCTGCGGGCTCAGATCGCAGCAGCCGTTCGACAGCCGAAATAGAAACTACTTCATCGGCAGATGCTATGGCGTGGCTACGACTTCATATACCGACTCTATTGTCTGTGCCACATGCGTTGCCGATGAAGAAATGCGGCGACGGAAGCAGAGCAACAAGAAGGCTGCATATATCAGCGAAAAGTGATGGATAACTTTGTTAAGCGATGGTGAAATGGCGTCTTGGCGTTGTATTGAATCATGGTACATAATGTTTCATGATAGAAATGTAACAGGGATCTTTTAACGGATGGGCAATTGTTTATTCTTTACTGGTATGGGAGGAACTGCAGACTTTCAACTGGAACAGGAGTGTCTAGTATTCACGCTAGGTGCAACTTAAAGAACGCACCGGTAGTTAACTGCAGGTTATTGTAGAATTAGCAAGGAGAAGAAGCCAAGGCTCTCTCTCAATTCATCATCCTGCTGTCTGTCTGCCTCGCGGCACAGCCTCAATCATGCCAACATAAAACCTCTCACCCCACTTGAACAACTCACCAAATCTTTACACATTGATGTTTAGTTGTTAAAAATTACCAAAATGGAATGGCATGATCCTAACTGTCGTCGAATGGATCCAGTTCCATTTGACAATGAGCTTTGGACATGCCAGGCCTGCGGAACAATTGGCCCTCTCAGTTTCGTCACCGATTCAATTGACAAATCTGACACCTCGTCCGCCAACAACGACCAAGAACCTTTTCCCCAGGAGCCTATTCGACCTTTGTCATGGCCAGAGTGTGTGGAATACTCTGAAGAACCATTCAGTGAAGATATCGCCAAGACTCTACATGTCGTAAAAGCAAACTATCCCAAGGTATGCCCAGGCGTAACGTATCGAGTCGGAGAAGTAAGCGATGCTTACGGGCGAGAGGTGAGATTTACAGCCTCTTGATCACGCTGGAATCTCACTAGTTCCTCTAGTTCCTCCCTGTGATCTATCCAGAGTTGACAGAACATTCGCACATCAGGCTTCTGGAGCTTTTACCTGCGCCCCGAGAAAAGGTCCTCGAAGGTCGCTTCTTGGTGGTCGATGTGGACCAGGCGCCCGCTTATGAAGCTGTATCGTATACATGGACAGACGCCAATGGCGATACCTCTCTTTGTCAACGGATCTTCATCGGGCGTCCTGGTAACAGAGCATTGCCAATCACACTCAACTGTCATCATGCACTGAGCCATCTACGCCACGAGAGCAAATCGGTGCTGATATGGATAGATGCTGTATGCATTAACCAGGCTGACCTTAGTGAGAGGTCATATCAGGTTATCATGATGGGCACCATTTTCTCCAAGGCAAAAGTAGTGCATGGATATGTGGGTAAAGACCCCGATGACAGTGAAGGTGAAAAGGCTGGGGCAATGACCCTTCTCAAAGGTGTACTTGGATCGTCCAAACAAGCACCTCCCCAGTGGAATGCAGAAGAAGAAGAAGTT
Organism: Fusarium verrucosum; assembly: GCA_013623715.1. Classification (NCBI taxonomy): domain Eukaryota; kingdom Fungi; phylum Ascomycota; class Sordariomycetes; order Hypocreales; family Nectriaceae; genus Fusarium; species Fusarium verrucosum. The sequence goes on from JABFFJ010000051.1 coordinate 10,070, forward strand.
CTTGGATCATTCTTCAGGCGACCTTTCTTCTCACGCTTGTGGGTGGTGCAAGAACTCTTACTGGCACAGTCTATCGTGCTACATTGCGGCCATCTGTCTACGCCAATTTCTGGAGACATGCTTATCAAAGCCAGGACACACAAGGCGGAGGTACCCTGGTGGATGACGCAAATCGGATGGATTGGCTCGCAGAACGAGGGCGACATGATGGAACTCCTATCCGCTACTGCCCTCTGCCAAATGAGTGACATGAGAGACAAAATATTTGGTTTGCTTGGGCTGGTAGGTCCCGAGGAAGCTGAAGTACTAAACGCAGACTACAAGCTGATGGTACGTGAAGTCTACATTGGGACTGCAGCCTACTTCATCCAACACAGAGGACGACATGATATTTTGGAACTGGCCGAGTCAATGACAAATCTCAAGCTTCGTAAACTATATGGTATTCCCAGTTGGGTTCCCATGTGGGATTTACAAGAAACAGCCTACACCGCAGTCGATATATCAGAACGGTTAGACGACATCGAGAGCGGCTGGGAAGTGTTTTGGGATCGAAATCCTGTTCCACCTACCCCAGATGAGAGTCATCCTTCTATGCCTTCATTCGGACCCAGCCCATTGGCGACCAGCTATGACAACTTACAAGACCCTAGCCCCATGTCGCACTACAGAGCTGTAGATGTCGAGACAGGATGCCTCATAACATCGGGGTATGAGATCGCGGACTTGTACTACACCAACTTCGATTGGATAGAGGAATCCACCACAACTGATGGTCATTATCGCGAGACTCACTATGAAATGCTCAATAGTCACGTTGCCCTAGCCATCAGCGGGCCTATGTCGACGTTCCGCAGCTGTCCCGAGCTTATGTTAGGATTGTGCGATCTTCTTGCCTTGGTCAAGATTTCTGGGTGCAGGATGCCCTTTGTCGCCAAAAAGCATGTAAGAGATGGGGGCATCGTCACGTATGAACTACTCTACCCATGTGCATCGGCTATTATATACTCGATGTATAGGGATCACTCAGCCATTAATCGCCCAGACCTTCACAGAACCTGTATCTTGGAAGTATCGCATCCCCTGACGCTGCATATCATCAAGTTTCTTTATCACTGGAGGCGCATGGTGAAGCTGAGTAACGGTACAGATGAACTGAGCGAATCAGAGAAATCTTTAGAGGACCAAGATATTCAAGCCTGGGATTTTCTTAACGGTTACTCAGCCATCACCGGTGTACATGGACCCTCTACCTTTGACGGAGAAAAAAAAGAATGGAGGCTCGAACTAGAGTCCGATCCTAAATGGAAGACCAATCGCGAACCATCGGTGGTGAACGACTTGCTATCACAGCTTTCGGACCTTGAGGACTCTTGGAACGACAAGGCTTTTGTTGATGCCCAGAAATTAATCGACGAGCTGGATATCGCGAAGATTGCACAGCAAATAAACCACTGGCAGAAGAGGCTGGACCGCTTCTCAACTCCCTGTGGTGCTAGAAATTGGAATTTCAACCTGGAGGTACAACAACAACTGATTGAGGTTAGAATCAGAACGTTGAAGGAAGCGTGCGAGTTTCTCTTCCAGACTTTCAGTCACATATTTCCTACACGTACCCAGAGAGAGACGCCGTTGTTGCCGGCGACGGTTGATGAAATTTGTGATTTGGCGGAGTCCTGGCTAGGGGCTTGTCGCAACAAGGAGGATGCGATACGGAAGATGAACCACAGGTGGACGGAGTGTTCCCGCTTGTTGCTGGTGTTGACTGAGTCTTCTGAACATATTGGAGAAGCCAGGCGAGTTTTGGAGGCGAGACGAGAGATGTCCAGGATGTTCGGAGTTGGGAGGGAATCTGAGAAGATTGTAATCGAATGAGACTCACCAGACGGAGACAGGGCCAGAGAGTTATTGTCGGTCTTATCAAAGACAATGGTATAAGGAAACTACCCTTCTTAATATACAAGAAGTACTTGACTTGAATGTCCTAAAGTTTGTAATTGGATAGGCGATCTAGGCTTATTTTATCCTGATATACGTAAAATATTAAGTAAGTAGACTGTGGCATAGGCTCTCTTTGATAATAACCCTTTGGCCCTGCCTCTATAGACTACCTTTATATAGACCTGACGCATTCGAAATATGCACCCAAGATTTAGGTATGGAGCGGTTGATAAATATAAATACACGATACCCGAACTGAGTAATAGAATGAAAAGAAGAATCATGGACTTTCGCTGCTTGTCGATTATCATATTCGAGATGGCTGAAATGATGGAGGCGGACGCAATAGACTTGGCGACAAGGTGTGCTTCATGTTTCTATACACTTAGTATTAGTAAATACTGACTAATAGACTATCAAATAGTTTACTCTGTGGCCCGCGATGATGACTTTTAAGATGGTACGCCCCCTTAAACTTATTGCTATAGCCTTCTGTTGCGCCAAACGCTACCCAAAAACGAAGGCCCTCGTTATCGAGATAACAAGGTAATAGGGCTTATATTAGCTTCTACATACATTCCATGCCCATGATACGGCACACCGGGGGTGAGAGTTGATTAATCCATCATCGGATCATCGTTGTCTGGGAGAGCACGACTTACAGGCGGGTTGCTTTGGATCCAATCGATTAGATCGTAGTTCGTAATATAATATGTGTGGAAAGGCGTGTAGCTCAAAGGCCAGCCACGGCGGCAGGGTCAAGCTAAAAGAAGGAAGTTAGGGCTCTCTAAAAGGAATTGAAATTCTCCTTTTTACTAGTACCTATGGAGGTACTTAATTGAGTATTAAAAGTGACTACCTAACCTTATTTATGTTTTGTTATACCCAGATCCAGCACTACATGTATAATGCGTTGAGAACATTCAGGCTGCCTCAATCCGCGAATATTCTCAGCTTTTGATCCACACTGCCAGTGGCGATAACGCAACGGATCTGTAAGTTGGGGGTATTCTTTGCTGTATCAGTACGAGTTGGCGTGCTGGACGTTCCGTTAAGCTGCGCCTGTGTGTCGAGAGCACCATCTTGCACGACGCCCGGAGCCCATTTTATACTTGTAATAAACCGATCATGCACACCACCTAGGACTTTGACGCATTTGCCCTCTTCACTCAGGTCCCAGCATCTCAAAGTCTTATCATCCGACACTGAGAGTAAATATTTGCCACCCGGATGAAAAACCAAGCCACGTACCCAGTTATCGTGGCCCGTTAGTGTGATAATGCAAGTCCCGTGAGAATCCCACAGCCTTATAGTTTTGTCTCGGGAACCAGTAGCCATAAACTCTGCCGAGCCACTGATGGACGGGGGCTTCTTCATTCCAGCCATTGAAGCAAGATACTGATACGAGGAGGGTGGTGCGAGTGCACAGCATTCAATGAAGTGTTCGTGCCCAAACATGGTCAACTTTGGTTCTGGTTCCGATGTGGATATATCCCACAATTTAACGGCCTTGTCATCCCCAGTCGACAAGAGGAAACGTCCGTCAAAAGATGGGCAAACGTCTCGGACCCAGCTGCTATGGCCGTTAAGGGTCCTGACGCAAAATCCATTGGTGACATCCCATATCTTGAGACTTTGGTCCCTACTCGCACTGACAAGCAAGTTTCCAGATGGTATGAAGCGGACACGGCTCACACTGTGATCATGACCTGTCAATGTGCGTGTGTTTTGGTAATCGTCTGTAGGGTTCCATAACTTGATTGTCATATCAGAACTGCAAGACGCAAGAAGGCAGCCGCCTTTTGGACCGCCATAGTCGACATCCAGCACTGCTTTTGTGTGACCTTTGATGGTTTTTTCTAGTTCTCCTAGATCCCAGTCCCAGACCTTGATTGTGTAATCGTCAGATCCAGAGGCAATAGATGAGAACACTGGATGGAACGCAACACAGTTAATGCCACCTTTGTGTGATTCGAATGTATGCTGAGGAGGGGCTTTTGGAAGCCATGCAGTGGGGTCATTACGTCTCGATAGCGAGGTCGGTGTGGCATTGACGAGCTCGGACTGCAAAACCTCCTTTCGATTTTCCAGGCCTATAATCTACAGAGATCGGTTAGATTGTTGAGACATATTGAATTTTCTGTAAAGACGGACCTTCTTCTGTAGTCGGATTATGCTTGTCCATTTCTTCTCCAGCAAGACCTCGTATTTCTTGGCCGTAGCGGTGTCGAACTTGTCCTCGCTGAGATCTAATTCTGATCTGAGCGTAGCAGCGGAATCCGGGAGATGATTTGCCAATAGATATGCAATGATCGATTTGTGCCTGTGCGTACTATGGTTAACTCTGAGGCGGGTTGTTATGTGCGATAACCTGAACGTACAATTCTTCTGCTTGCTTGTTTGATAGTAACGAGGACATTGCGGCGGTGTGTCGTGACACGTAGAGATTTATAGTACCCTGGATTTCGCACGCCTCTGAATGGTCGGCCTATTAGTTTATGTTTTTCTCGACCTTCTGCAAATTAATAGCGAAAAGGTCAATCATTAAGAAAAGTGCGTTGTTGCGAAATAGGTTATGGCCTCGTTTGTTGTTTGGTCTTGGTGATGAGGGAGTGGGTTATATTGAAGCAATCCGAATGGCCTACGAAAAGCGGTATGGAGATCTCGGTTAACTATAGGTTCTCCATGACCCCTGAAAGGCGCCATGGATACGTCATTAACCTCATAGGTAAGGTATGGTATAGAGTAGACACGCGGTAACATTCCCTTGCCGCTACAGTTGGTACATCCCTATGTTGTCTCTAAGCGCAAGTAATCTTGTGATACGACCGTGCCGGCCCGAAGGCGAGATAAGATAGGGACTTGCTTGATCAGGTTAAGTGAATGCCCACGCTGACCAGTCAGATCCCAGATATAAACTTTTCTCAAACTCATTCTCAACATCAACAAAAACCACCACGTTACAAGAAACACTAAGAGTGTCAAACACAACATGTCTCCCCTCGTTCAAAGCTCCGCGGTAGGTCTTGCCCCTCTACCTCCAACAGACACCCTTCTCAGCTTGCGAACAGGCAAAATCCACCCGCTTGGCGGTGTAAACATCCGCACCGCCATCAACAAGCGATCGCGGCAAGGAAAATGGGAAGTAACCCCTGTTGGTCTCGTGGGCGATGAGCAGCAATTCATTCATCATGGCGGCCCTGAAAAGGCTCTCCATCAGTACTGTGCTAGTCACTACGACGTCTGGAACGCCGAGCTGCCTGGCCGTGAGGATGTTTTCAAGATTGGCGGGTTTGGAGAGAACCTGTCAGTAAAGCACATGTCGGAGACGAATGTCTGCATTGGAGATATCTTCAGTGTAGGACAAGATGTGCTTATCCAGGTTTCTGGACCGAGGCAGCCGTGCTACAAGCTCAATCATCGCTTTCAGCACAAGAAGATCTCAGCGATGACGCAGGCGACTGGCCGCACGGGATGGTACTATCGCGTTCTGAAGACTGGCCATATCGAGCAAGGAGATGAGATCAAGCTTGTCGAACGCATCAATCCAACATGGTCCCTCTCGAGAGTTCAGAACTATCTCTACCATGAAAAGGACAATATTGAGATCTTCCAAGAACTGGCAACCTTGCCCGCGCTGTCTGAAGAGATGGTCGGTATCTTCCAGGACCGCCTTGATCATGGTACCGAGGACATGAGCGGCCGTCTCGAAGGCGATCGAGTTCCTGTTGTTTGGAGACCTTACAAACTAGTCAGAAAAACGAACCTAACCCCAAGGATCAAATCATTCATCTTTGAAGCTGAGGATCAAACCGAAGACTCACAGTTTAGACAATTTCCTTTTGTTCGAATTCAATTTGGTCCCGAGGGAAGCCTCTCTCGTGCTTACTCTGTGGTATCCGGTACCACAAGCCATTTCGAACTGGGCATTGCTCGGGACGACAACTCGAGAGGTGGATCTATCTATCTACACGATCACCTACATATTGGAGATGTCATCAAAGTCGCCCCCGGACACAACGCCCCCGTCGCTGAGAACGGGAAAGAGAACGCACAGTTTGCCAAACACATCTTCATCATAGGAGGCATTGGAGTCACGGCTTTCATCGGTGAGATATCCAAATTATCGCAAGACTCAGCTGAAATTCAAGTTCACTATGCTGTACGGAGCCGCAAGGATGCTGCCTATTTGGACCGGCTACCACTCGACAAGACGACTATTTACGCGAAAGATGAGGGCCAGCGGCTCAAGCTAGATCAAGTCATAACTGACCCCGTGGATGGCAGTGGAAACAAATCTGCTGTCTATTGTTGCGGCCCTGCATCTCTCATGAACGCCTGCCGTACCTTAACCACCGATCTTGGATATCCGAAAACCAACATTCATTTCGAAGAGTTCGGTGACGCCAGTACAGGAACCGGAGATCCTTTCGAGGCGGAGATCAAGTCTACCGGCCAGACGCTCCAAGTGCCACAAGAGAAGTCTCTTCTCCAAGTTCTCTCCGATGCTGGATTCGAGATTGAGTCGTCATGCCTCGTTGGAAACTGCGGAACATGCATGGTAGATTATTGCAAGGGTGAGGTGGAGCATAAGGGAGTAGCTTTGGATGAAGAGCAGAAGAAGGAGTCTATGTTGAGTTGTGTTAGTCGTGGGAAGGGAAAGATTGTTATCAACTGCTAAATGGTGGGACTGGTTCATGTGGAATGTTTATAGAGGAATGAGCCTTGAGGTGAAATCATGCAAGATTGGAATCCGATGGACATGTGGAAATTGGGAACGATGATAATACTGTGTATAATCACGTTCATATTCTGGTGTAGATCCTTCCATAAATGCAAAGCAAATGATATCTCTTGAGCGTATTGAAAGTAACGACTATTAATCTCGAAGCTATTATTAGGAAGCAGAAGAAACAGACTATATCATCCTCGTGGACCTTCCGTCTAATCAGACTTCTTTTCACTCTCTACATCAACCTTCTGGGTGGTCTCTGGGCCGTTGTCAATCTTTTCCTTTGGTTCCTCCTTACCCTGTTGACCAATGGTATCCTTCTTTTCTTCGGCGGTGTTCTTATCAGCCTCACCATCCTCTTTTTCGACTGGCTTATCACCCTCCTTATTGTCGCCCTGGGTATTGCTCTCCCTCTTTCCCCATATCCTCACACTCGGCATAGACACATTACCTAGTGATGAGACAGAGCTGGGCACCTTGGGCATGTTGGGCATACTCGGCATATTTGGCATGCTGGGAAGATTCGGCATCTGCGGCATCTTGTTTGGTAACCAACCTTTGGCGTCAGCACCGGTTTGTTGAGCTACACCGAAGAGATAATTGAGATAGGTCCGCTTCTCAACTGTGTCTGCACCGTCGATGTCTGCATCGCCAACAAGACCATCGCCCTTGTCATCGGGTAGGGGTACAAGTGAGGCTGCGTTGGCAATGTCAAGGGGCGACTCGTCTGGAAGTTCAGTGTCTTTCTCCTTGTCCTTTGCACCATCGGCCTTTTCGTCCTCTTCAGCTTGACCTGGATCTTTCTCGAGGATCTCCTTGGCAGTCTCGGTCTCTTCGGTTTCCTCGGGAGGCGTCTCGCGGAATTTAGGATCATCGAAAACGTTCTCCTCACTCTGGAACCATTCCTTGATGAGCTCGGCCGACCTGCTCGTCATCTCCTGGTAGCCTCGGTGTTTTTCGGGTTTAAACATGTTCAGATGTGCCTCAATTTCATCCTCAGACCTAGGCATGACGCATCTCTCGAAGATAGGATATGCAGAGTGACTGTCTTCGGGCACAGCACAGAAGGTTCGTTCGGGCACAAAGTACCCACCACTCCAGTATCCATTCTCGCCGAGAGAGCAGTAAAAGTCATGCATGCCGACACCCTTGAGCGACCCAATGCGCTCGAGACGGCGATTCAGCTCCTTCTGTCTGAGAAGTGCACCAACGAACGTGACATGGTCCGAGAGCCAGGCGAACGACTTTCCGACGTTTCCGCGGTTGATATAAGCCAGACCTTGTCCGAGGGCATCCATACTCTGACGGTATCCTTCGGCTACTGACTCCTTGTTGATGTTCTTGACGCTCTTCATCCCCTGGATGATGGCCTCCCGGTTCATGTACGCGGCTACACCTCCTGCTGCGATGGCGCCGACTGTGCCTGTCTTGACAGCTACCAGCTGCCAGGTTTTCCACTGAGGTCCTCCTGTACTGCTTGTTGCTGCAGTAGTTGCAGCTCTTCGAGCACTGAGGCGTGCAAGACTGGCCGGTGCAGCAGCAGAAATAGCCGTCATGACGTTGAAGACGCTGTTCACTTTTTGATAGTTGGAAAAGGCGCCGTAGACGAACATGGAGCGAGCAAGACCGTTGTAAGGGGTATCAAAAGTTAGAATGCCTTGAATTAGGGGGAACAAGGGGTCCTTTTCGTCTCCATTGTTCGCTCTGTCGTTGATGGCGAGGAAGAGTGTATCTGCTGCCACAAAGCCTCTGGACAAGTGTTAGATGAGTCAAGGCGAAGTAATGGTGAAGCACATACCCCATTGAGTGGGCAACGAGAACAACGCCCACATCTCTGTCATGAGGAGGCCATGGTTTCTCGGAGTTCTTTTTTCGAATATCCATGACCCGTTCCTTCAACCTTTGTCACTGATAAGCATGCTGTGCTGGATGTCTTTGATTTATTCGCAGGGACCTACCACTCAAGAAAGCCTTCGGCAGCCTGTGCTAATTCGCCAGTCGTCTCATATTTGGGGTAGACGACAGATTCGATTTTCTCATCCGGGAGTTCTTTGGCGACTGCTTTTTTGAGGTCCTTGGGTAGGGTAAGTCTGAGGTTTCTCGCATTTAGCGCCGATCACTTACATGGGGAAATTCATAAAAGGTATTATCGGTACCCTAGCGATGTTAGTAATAAATTACTTAGAATACTGGTGGAGCGCACCTTGAAACCGTGAATGAAACAAAGTAGCAGCGTATGCGACATGTTGGCAATTTGATGGAAGCAACCGATGATTCCGTCTCAAACGGCAAAGACACTGGGGCTTGGAGTAATAATACAAGTAAATAAATAAAGTTTACAGCACCTTGCACAAAGAATGACGTTGTCGGTTGTAGGAGAGATTCCAAGTTTTCCAGCCACACTGGTTTCGAGTACGCGTGGCGAGTGTGTAAGGCACTAGACGGCCAGTCCAATCCTGTCGTGGGAAAATGATGGTTGTTAATGTTGTGCTGGCGATAACGTCATTTTATCGCATCGTGCAGCACTAGCACCGGGGGATTGGCCCGCTAGTGCAATCAGAAGATCAAGATCAACCAACCCTTGAAAAAGCTTGATTGTTTTAGATCCCTGTTTAGATCTTATTAGGGACGATGAAACCAGGAGATATTTAAATACTTGGAAAGTAGTGAGGCCTGGATGTAAGCCTCAATTTGGCTTTGCCACCACCACTCCGACTCAATATCCTCTCCTGGACAACCGAAGAAAAAGCCAGACCTACAATATATATAGAGTAAGATAATAATAGGTAAAGATAGCCTAAGCGTATAATTATACTTTTATAGAATTTATTCAAATTTAGTAAATATGATATTTTTGGGATTCATTTTTTCTTCAGCCCCGAGGCTTCTGGATTATCTAGGTTTCCCGGACTCCTCTCTAGAAAGCTTCAGGACTATTCTCCAAAATCCATGGCAAACATATCCGACGAAGGAGGCTGTCCATTTATCCAGTCGGCCAGGATGTTCGTCATGTCATCATTAAGAAAGTCGGGGAAGGCGTCCGCCCCAGCCTGATGTTCCGATGGTTGAGTCGTCACATCAGCCCAAGGAAGCGGTACATTCTCCGAAACACCAGCTACCTGAAGTGAATCGGTATTCTGATCGTACATACCCACTGAGGTATTTCGTGATTCAACCATGCGACGAGCAAGCCGTGCAAAGGTGGAACAGATCTGATAGAGCTTCTCAGCACCAGAATTGATCTCTCGAGCACTGCGGAATGTGTTGACGACTTGTTCGAGAAGATCAACGTCTTCAAGACTGGAGGCCGCTATGGAGTGAAGGAATATGACGATGAAGGGCGTGAATGATGCGTTGTGAAGGGCCCTAATGGTGTGAGCTGACGGGTCTTGACAGATCGGGATCGACTTACCAATCGATGTAATCGGCTTTAGAGAACATCTTTTCTCCACCATAGCCTGAGAATGCGAGAAGATGGCTCTGGAGAGAAAGCCTTGCTGCTTGGAAGCATTGGGAGGTCATGTCTGTGGCAACTCCAGGAGACGCTGGAGCTCGTAATAGAATAGTTAAAGTAGAAAAATACATGATATCCCAGTGCGTCATTGATAACGTGAGGATCTCGGGAAAGCGTACTTTGCTCCCGTCAATCTGTATTGAATGTCAGTGTTTGTCAAAAGGAGAAGTCGGGTGTTTTTCGTATAAGCCTACATGATCCAAGTCATAACGCCATTCATGCATATCAGCAACGAGAGAGTCGATCCACTGCATACGGTCCGCAGCTGGAGATTGCAGCCCAGCTATAGAGTATAGCTTATCGAAGATCAAGCCTTGGATCTTGGCCAGCCTGACAGCTAGCCGGAACAAAATTATCCATGGTTTCTCAGCCGGGTCGTCGGGAATATTTGGGTAATGAGCGTCGACCTCAAAGTCCTGTACTCTGGACGCATTGCCAAAATGAAGTGCATTCGTTTTGTCAAAGACATATAAAGTCCAGAAGAGCCGACGCTTGTTTTCGGCAAAACCACTGCGATCTTTTTGGTAAGTGACTTCTCGGTGATATCCCATCATTTGGCAGTGACTAAGGGCTGCGTTGACCAAAGAACGAGCCAGGACCGGAGCAGCTTCGTTTTGGATCTTAAGGACCTGCAGATAGAAAAAGACCATTCATTAGATAGATATCTTCGATAGTGAAGATGAACTTGACTTACTGCAGTGACAAGAGCAATGACATTCTCAAAACTGGGTACCGTCACAAGCTCAAAGGTTTGGAGGCCCTGATTAAAGTTCCGCTCAGCCTGTGCTTTCAATGCCTCCAGGTCATGTTCTTGAGAGAGGCTGTCTTTCGTGATTATGAATTCTCGAAGTATTAATCGCATTATGCCATTGACACTCGTAATCTGGCCGAGGGTTACAGGTTCGGTTGGAAAGTAGACTTTTTGACAAAGATGTTCGACTAATCGGACATCAGTGAGGGCCTGGCCTGGAAGGAATCGAGGTGGGCTAGCTGGAACAATAGTTAGATCCATTTTTCAAAGTCAATATTAAGAAATAGATGAACCTTTGATCTTGCGCAGGATAGTGAGAACAACCGAAGCTGGTAGAGGTGTGATCTCCGGCATTGATGGAGTCAACCCAGACACGGGTATTCTCTCATTTTGACCATGAAAGATAGAATTCAACTGGCTAAATGACTCATTAATAGTTTGTGCTGCTTCTGGAGTTTCAGCAGCCGCCGAACGTTGAACCTCTTTGCTAGCTTCCACAGATTGTTGAAGAAAGGATGAAGTTCCCTCGTACAAGGCCCCACCGGGAGATGGGGCAACATCGTAGACACTAGGATCAGAAGCAGCGGGAGGTGAAGCGGACGATGCCTGTTTCGGACCCGTGGGCGCGGAGGCTGATGCGGATGATGGCGTGGTGTCATGTGTAGGTTGTTTTTCTAGGCATAGTTCAACTTTGGCCAATCGAGCCTCAAGAGTGGCGACATATTCTTCTCTTTACAGGTATTAGTGAAATGAGAGGGAAAGGGAACAACGGGCTTACAATTGTGATATTCGGTTGTTATCTGACTTGGGCCGTGTGTCTGGTTGAGTGGAATGGACTTGTTGACAGGCGATGCCTGCAATTTGGCTTGATTTAGTTAACTGAGCTAGGAGGTTACCAAAGCCCTTACTTACCTGCAGCCCTACAGTTTCCACAAGGATGGGCTCTGTCACAACGAATCTAGAGTAGACAGAGTCAAAAGGGAACTGGCAATTGTGAGCCTAGCCTTACCTTGCGGACTTTGCATGCTTCACACTTTGACCAGTTAACATGGTATATTCCATTGAGACAAACCAGGGGTACGTACCGCTCGGGGGACCTGTGAAAGGCGGGCTCGCCGAGCCAGGATGGTCTCCTCTCCCGACATGACACATAAGAATCGGCTGCTATATGATAAGCTAGTCCTGCAAATGTGAGGCCAAAGGTTGTGTTGTGTGTGTTACGGGAGGACGGACTTGCGGAGGAGAGGGAATGCTGACGCCTCGGCGCCTCGGAGGCGCGGACCCGTGGTCCCGAACCATATGAGACCCTCTAATCTTCCTTGTGCAGATCATTTCGATTGGTTGTCCGTGTCTCCGATACAGCGTATTACACTCCAATTTCAGGCAGCGTATTCAATTGCCAAGGAGAAATAAGGGAATGCAGTCAGCTTGGTCATTCTGTCATGGTCCGCTTGCGTGTGCCAGCTCGGAAATATCCATGGACGACAAGTTTAAGTACCTACCTATTCAAGGCCATCATGCACCGTAATCCAATAATCACTACAAACTCAGTTTCCCTTCAGTCTTCTTTCAGTCTTCTAGCCTTGTTCTCTCTTTCTCTTCTTTTTTCGTTGATTTATCCTTCATAATAGAGGCTCCAATAATATCGACAATGGATGCCGAGAACGAGAAGAAGATCATTGTCGAAGAGTCGACCACCACTACACAAAAAGATGAGGCCGAAAAGCAGGCTGAACTTGGAGATCTATGGGTATGTATTTAAATATTCTCTTCAGTTGAATATGCCATTACTTACATATTGCAGCGTGTCTTCCGTTTCGCCGACTCCCTTGATTGGGTGCTCAATTTCACCAGCCTCATTACTTCCATTGCCAGCGGAGCTACTCTCCCACTCATGACGATCGTATTTGGACAATTCACTGGACGGTTCAGCGACTTTGCAAGCGGCGAGATAGACAACGATGAGTTTCGGGATGAAGTCAATACGTTTGTTCTCTGGTTCGTCTACCTTTTTGTCGGCAAATTTGTCCTCAGCTATGTCGCTACGACTACCATCACGATTTCCGGCATTCGAACCACTCGAGTTCTTCGACAGCGATTCCTGGAACATCTTTTACGAACTGAGATTTGGTATTTTGATACAGCCAATGTTGGGTCGCCTGCAACTCAAATGACGACAAACGTTACGCTTATCAACCAGGGTATAGCTGAAAAGCTGTCCCTTCTTGTCCAGGGACTAGCCATGTTCTTCTCTTCCTTCGTTGTGGCGATCGCTGTTCAGTGGAAGCTGGCACTCATCACCCTTACTGTCGTGCCTCTCTTCTTCATCATCATTGGCATCGGCATGGCCCTCGATGCGCCTATCGAGGCAAAGGTTCAGGGCTTTCACTCTCAAGCCAATGTCTTCGCCCAAGAGGTCATGGCCTCAATCCGAACGGTCCACGCCTTTTGGGCCCAGGGCAGAATGAAGCTTCGATACGATGATTATCTTAAGGAAGCTCATGTGCACGGAAAGAAGAAGTCTCTCATGTACGGTGTCATGAGCGCGTCAACTTACTTCTGCATGTATGGCGGCAACGCTTTGGCGTTCTGGCAGGGGTTCCGCATGTATCAGAGCGGCGAGATTGACTCCGTTGGTACCGTCTTCACGTAAGAGCTTGAACCCCCACTCAAGACATTGTACTAAATAGAATTTCGCTCATAGTGTTGTTCTCTCTGTCCTTCTTGCATCATCTTCAATCAGTCTACTATACCCTCAAGTTCCAGCCCTCGCAAATGGCGCAGCAGCAGCTTCCGAGCTTTTCAAGATTTTCGACAAGCCATCTTTGTTGGATCCTCTCGCAGATGAGGGAAAGGTACCCGAAACCTGTAAAGGCCATCTCGAAGTCGACAACGTCTCTTTTTCCTATCCGTCACGACCCGATACGCAGGTGATCAAAAGCATCAGCTTGAACATACCGGCAGGCAAGACTACGGCCTTTGTTGGTGCAAGTGGTTCTGGAAAGAGTACCATCATTGGGTTGCTAGAGAGATGGTATCTGCCATCTTCTGGGCGTTTCTTTCTCGATGGTGTGGATGTGTCGACGCTCAATGTCAAGTGGCTCCGATCTCAAATGGCGCTGGTCCAGCAGGTGAGTAGACACACTCTTATTGTCACACGCAGTTGAGGTAACAGTTTCTACAGGAACCAGTACTATTCAGAGGTACTGTGTTTGAGAATGTGGCAAAGGGCTTCTCAGACTCTCAGAAGGCTCTCGGCATTGATGATCAGAGGAAGCTGGTCCAGGAAGCCTGCGAAGCCAGTTATGCCCACGAGTTCATCCAGAAACTGGAACAAGTAAGCATCTCATCCTCATTCTTATACTATTTTAGGATATGTCTAACAATTCTCAGGGTTACGATACCTATCTGGGCGAACGTGGCGGTACACTCAGCGGCGGCCAGAAGCAGCGAGTTGCTATCGCACGCAGCGTCGTCTCCAACCCCAAGATCCTGCTCCTGGACGAAGCAACCAGTGCCCTCGATCCGAACGCCGAACGAATTGTCCAAAAGGCTCTGTCACGAGTTTCTCAGGAACGAACAACAATTGTGATCGCCCATCGCCTGTCGACCATTAAGGACGCCGACAACATAGTTGTCATTTCTGCCGGTCAGGTGGTGGAACAAGGAACACATGAGGAGTTGATCGCTCTTGATTCCCACTATGCAAGGCTCATTCGCGCACAGAACCTAACAGTTTCTGAGAATGAAGCTCGCAACGATATGAGTGCCAAGGAGGAACCCGCCGCAATGGATACAGACGATGTAGTGGAGCGCGTCATGACGGCTCAGACTGAGAAGTCTATTATCCTCAAAGACGGAGAACCCAAGGCCAAGGACCGATCCATATTGACAAGCATCTTCCTCATTGTAAAGGAACAGAGGGCCCTTCTCCCTCACATCATAGTGTCTGCACTTGGATGTAGTCTCGCTGCAGCCACTTGGCCCGGCCAAGCTGTCTTGTTCTCTCGACTCATCACGGCCTTCTCTTCCGACGCACCCTCCGCATCGGATGCCAACTTCTACGCCCTCATGTTCTTCGTCATTGCGCTTGGAAATTTTGTCGCGTATTTCATAATCGGATCCATTGCCAATCATGTCGCTCAAGCCATCTCTCATCAGTATCGCCTCGAACTATTCAGCCGCATGGTTGATATGGATATCGAATTCTTCGACCGAACTGAGAACTCATCTGGGGCGTTGGCTTCCACCCTATCTTCGGTTCCTACAAGTCTGCAGGAGCTTCTCGGGTTGAACATATATGTAATTCTGGTCATGATTGTCAATCTGACAGCGAGCTCGATCCTTGCACTTGCATATGGTTGGAAGCTTGCTCTCGTCATGGTCTTTGCAGGATTGCCTCTTCTCATGGGCTCTGGCTATTTCAAGATCCGTCTCGAGTCTAGGCTCCACGATAGTAACGAGGCACGCTTCCGCGATAGTGCCAGTCTTGCTAGCGAGGCTGTCTCTGCCCTACGAACTGTTGCTTCTTTGACTGCCGAGAAAGACTTTATCGATGCCTACTCGGAGACCCTTTCGAGCATTGTCATACAGTCTGTCAAGTCTCTTTCGGTCTCGATGATTGCATACGGCTTCTCGCAGTCGATCGAGTTCCTGGTTATGGCTCTTGGATTCTGGTATGGCTCACGACTCATCTCCTCGGGGGAGTATACGGCGGAGCAGTTCTTTCTTATCTTCATGGGAGTGCTGTTTGCGGGCCAGGCTGGTGCGCAGCTGTTTGCCAATCTGGGAAGTCTCACAAGGGCAAAGGGCGCGGCAAACTATCTTTTCAACCTGCGGGAAGAGCATCCTGTTATTCGAGAGACGGACGAGAACAAGGACCAGGGTCCAGACTTTGATGAGCGAATTGGTGTTGAGGACGTTCACTTCAAGTATAAGAGCCGAAGAACAAAGGTTCTCCAGGGTTTGTCAATGAATGTAAGTTATTATTCCGGCTCTTCTTTTGTATCTACTAACCATTGCCAGATCAACCCGTCTCAGTTTGTTGCAGTCGTTGGACCTAGTGGTTGCGGCAAGTCGACCTTAGTGTCACTACTTGAGCGATACTACGATCCAACCTCAGGCAAGATTTGTGCCGGTGAGCAGGACATCAAGGATATTTCTCCTCGGCTTTTCCGCAAAGAAATGTCCATGGTTCAACAGGAGCCTGTCCTCTACGAAGGAAGTGTTCGTGAGAATATTTTGATGGGTCTCGATGATGACCTTGCCGACTCATCTGACGAACTCCTCCATGAAGCTGCTCGACAAGCCAACGTCCTCGACTTTGTCTCATCCCTACCAGAAGGTTTCAGCACTCCATGTGGTGCACGCGGCACAGCATTTTCAGGTGGTCAGCGACAACGAATTGCTATTGCCCGCGCTCTAATCCGTAAGCCCAAGCTACTTCTTCTAGACGAGGCCACTTCGGCACTGGATACCCACTCGGAACGGCTTGTACAGGAAGCCCTCGAGCAGACGAGGAAGGAAAGCGGTTGTAGTGTGATAGCGGTAGCCCATCGACTGTCAACCATTCGGAACGCTGATATCATCTTTGTGCTTGTTGGTGGAAGGGTTGTTGAAGTGGGAACACACGAGGAACTTCAGGCGAGGGGAGGTGTGTATGCGGATATGTGTCAGGCTCAGTCTCTGGATAGGGAGCCCTAAGGGGGTGTACGTTTTATTTGTTTGGCAATAGACTTTAGACTTCAAAACATATTTTTAGAGCTCATGTATAGCTCCTGTCAGTTACATTGTCGACCTTCGTTATTACCCGTTATTCAACTGTGTTATACCAATCTACCTACATTGTCAATACATTGTGAACGATGGATAAAGTGACTTAGATATAGAGTTCCGTTCTTTTAAGTATTGCCTTGATCGATCTCAGATTGACGAGGAAAACTCAAAACGATTAGGGATACGACATTGAGATTAACCTTTTACTTGTATGGTGGCAACCCTAGCGCTGGCATCAGCTCAGCTCAGCTTAGCTTTAAGAATGGACGTGTATTTAGTGCGCTTGAGCTTTGCCCCCAAGTCCATTAGTATTAATTCGCCTTATATAGAGGCAGGGCCGAAAACTTCTTACTAGAGAGAGCTTATGCCCTCTACCTAATCCTTTAGGTACTTTAGGATATAATAAGCGTGGATTATTTCCAAGTACTGACCATGGAATATCTACCTAGGCAAGGTACTCATTAGCTACGGTACTTTTGTCAGCAGTAGGCTAGACAATTACCTTTTGGCCCTGCCTATATACAAATCAAGATGGTGTCTGATATGATAAGCATGATATGCAACCCCTGCATATAAAATAAACGGTTCGCATTATTAGCGCCGTCCCGTCGGAGCGGTCGGCACTTTAGTGTCATTGAGAAGTTTCACATACATAGTATTCATAATTAAGCCTATTCAAACATGCTACGTTAACGGAATTTGACAGGACCGATGCATCTGGTCTGTATTGACAGACTGACCAATTGGGCTTCTAGTTGGCCATCAATACCACGTGGGACCCCAGCATGATAATATTCCTTTTACACCGTGTTTATCAATCTAAGACATGTTACTATTTTGCCTAACAGGCTGAATCGCTTCAGACTGCAAAAGCCCACAACTGCTGCAACATAGCTCCGCAAAATGCCATCTCTGTGATCTTATCGGTGGAAAACGGAACGTGGCCCTGAAAAGCAGGTCCAGAAACTAGACGTCGGAACCTGGGTCCCCGAACCTGGTAGCGGTGGGATTTGTGCTGACAGGCTACAGGTGTGAAATCGTAGAAGGAATATATTGCTGGCAGTCAAGTCAGATGAACTTCAGCCTACAGGATCAGGTAGTGAATCACAAGACTCAAAAGTCTCGTCAGCATACCATTCCTGAATCAGATGAATGTGTCACAAGAAAGATCTGTATCACGGTGATAGCCAAGCATTAGGAACGTCGCATATTAGCCTGTTGTGTAAACGAGCACCGACTAGGACCGGGGGCCAAAGGTTCCAGTTTTGTTATCGCGTCTGAACCTAGAATCAAGCCATTATTTCTGAAATATAAATACCGCCTTAGATCTACCAAGTTTTTATCGTCGCAAGCGTAGATTGTTATCAACTCCAAGACCATGAACTCTCCACGCTCTCTTCGACGCCTTGTCGTCGCCTCTCTCTTTTCCCTAGCTCTCGCTCAGGACAAGTCCGAAGTCTTGTCCAAGTGCCTTGACAAGGCCGGCGTGAGAAATGTCATCGAGACTGATAGCGAATGGGCCGCAGAGACCGTTCAGTTTCAGAAGCGTATCCGACCTGATCCTGCTGCCATTTCGTTCCCCGAGTCTCGCGATCAAGTCGCCCTTGCGCTCGAATGTGCACGCGAGGCTGATGTTCACGCGAATGCCCTTGGTCCTGCACACTCTTTCCAAGGAAATGGCTTCGGAAACCCCGGCAACTTGGTCATCAACATGGCTGCTTTTGATGACGTCAAGTACGACTCCAAGACCACACATTTGACTTTTGGTGGTGGTACACATGTTGGCCCTGTTGCCAAGTATCTGTGGGATACTGCCGGTCGTCACGTTCCTCACGTCCGTGGTGCCCATGTTGGTGCTACCGGCTCAAGTATGGGAGGCGGCTTCGGTACTACCTCGCGTTATCTTGGTACTCCCATGGACAACATTGTCGAGGTTGAGTACATGTTATACAACGGTACTATTGTCAAGGCTGGCAAGGGCTCTGAACTTCTCTGGGCCGCTCAGGGTGCTGGAGCCTCGTACGGTATCGTTCTCTCCATGACAACCAAAACCTTCAAGCCCAAGTTCGAGAAGGCCATCAACTTCACCATCTCCATCGGCGACGTGAGCCCAAGAGATGGCGCCAAGGCTCTCGTCGCTATTCAGGACTACGCTACTAGCAAAGACTGCCCTGACACCTTTGCTTTCCGCTGGAATATGATGGCTCCTCCCTACAATGGTGTTGGATACTTTTACGGCAACCCTGACGAGTTCGATACCGTTGTTCGCCC
This sequence comes from Fusarium verrucosum, assembly GCA_013623715.1. Classification (NCBI taxonomy): domain Eukaryota; kingdom Fungi; phylum Ascomycota; class Sordariomycetes; order Hypocreales; family Nectriaceae; genus Fusarium; species Fusarium verrucosum. Next base: position 29,054 of record JABFFJ010000051.1, read on the forward strand.
TCTTGCCAACAAGCTCAAGGCTATTAGCCCCAACAACTTTTCACTCCAAAAGACTGTTCTCCCCTGGTGGGATCTTGAGGTGGCTGTTGCTGGTCAAGGCATGAATCAGCCTAACGGCGGATCTCTTGGTGGCCGAGCGTTCTATACTCAATCTCTTACCACCACCACGGACCACCCTCTTACCCTTAAGCAGGCCCAGATTCTCTTTGAGAGCACCGCTCTGGCCTTTAACCGTACCGACCTCACAAGGTTCGGTTACCTTGACCTTTGGGGCGGTGTCTCACGCGACATCAAGGACAGCGACACAGCGTATGCCCATGGCAAGAACCTGTGGTTGATCCGCTGGGATGCCAATGCCGTCGACCCTAATTCTTATCCCTCTGATGGTGTTGCTTACATGAGAGGTCTCATGAAGCCCTTCGAGGATGCCCTGGTCAAGGGCGGTGCTAAGCTCCGTGGCTTTGTCAACTATGCTGATACTGAGCTTACCGAGAAGGAGTGGAGCTCACGTCTCTATGGTGCTAACTTTGAACGCCTCAAGAAGCTTAAGGCCAAGATCGATCCCAAGGGTCTTTTCATTAACCACAAGCAGTCTATTCCTCTGCCTTAAAGCAGATCGACTTATATGTATATATTTGCCGAATAGTAGTACAAATACAGATTTAGAAGCATGATAGGACTTGCCGAAATTGAAAAGCATTGGATTGAATTTGATGATGAAATAGACAGCTATGAAGTCATTCAAATATTGCCCACCTTGCGAAGTTTATTGTGTAATGTTCAGGGCTTAAAGTTACTTTCCCGCCCGAAAGTCAAAATATGGCGCGAATCTGAGAATTAAGGTGACAATTAATGTCGACTTATGATCCTTGAAGATAATCTCAATTAATATCCTACATTAATCTACAACTTGGACATTGTGTATCTGCTTGGAAAGGGTACCAGTATAAATGGTTGTTAGTTAAATTCAAATTCAACTAATTTCAATAATCTGCCAAAATAGTTCCATTCCACAATACATAATATATCGAGAATTTAGAGAAGCTATATTAAGTGATTATAATATTTATTCATATTTTCTTCCAATTTAGTAATTAGACTTGAGGAAATCTAAAGCCAGTTTGAATCGGTATAATTCCTATAGTTAATAGCTCTCCTTATATACTAGACAGAGGTTTGGCAAACTGTTTTTCGTTAATTAACCATAACACTCTTTATTGATAGAGATTAATAATTGAGGGTAGTTGGCGTATGATTCTCATTGTACTCTGGCATCGAGAATGAAGAAGCGACAGAGAACATCAGATGTGAAAATAACATGGCCCGGTCAGTGATGCGTAGATGACGGGAATTATTTGCTTTGATGTGCTGTAACTTTACTAATAAAGGTTGTATCGAATAAGCATAATTTCCCCGCCCGTATGTACCCAATCGCCACGTAGTTTATTATCTTTAATACTGCCCAATCCATGAACGTGAATGAATATCATGTCAGGGGTGATGACGACGTCTTCGCGCTCGTTACTGAGCCATTGATTCATCAACGACAATTCTCCTCGGCGGCTATAATTATAAAGTCCCCTCTTCCTTGTTCGTTTCAGTAATCAGTATCCCTCGCCTGCACAGTTCATCAGCATGAAGTTCTTTCAGCCAATTGCGGTCCTCCTTTCTCTCTTCTCCATTGCCCCGAGCGGGGTGATGGCGGAGGAATCGGCTGTCAGTCAGCGTCCGAGGGGCTACACGATCGAATATGAAGGGCGTGAGTATCCCCTTGCACTGCGAATGGGCGAATGCCTAATGAACTACTGAAATAGTGACCCTCTATCTCTCGTGGCCTAGAGGGTTTCTCGGCCGCAAGAGGCCTGGCACGAGAATCGGCGTTTTGGTTCTGACAGACATTTTTGGTCTGGATCGGATCGAAAACAGAGAGTGAGAATGCCTAGGCACTATTGTTTGTTTTATCTGACGTTCTGTAGATTGGTCGAGAGTTTTGCTAAAGAGGGATTTGTCGCTGTTGCACCCGATTTGTTCAACGGCACCCCAGCAAAGGACACTCCCGACTTCGACGTCATGGAATTCGTCGGCAAACATAATCGCAGTGTTACGGATCCCATCGTCGCCAAAGCAATCCATTACCTACGCAAGGAGGTCAAAGTGAATGCGTTAGCTGCGGCGGGATACTGCTTTGGTGGCCTTTATGTCTTCCGCTCGATCGGAAAGAATGGAAAGGTCGATGTTGGCTTTGCCGCTCACCCTAGCGGCTTGACCGATGATGAGATTGAGGCTGTCAGAAAGCCCTTGTCGATCGCCGGTGCAGGTAAGACGATAATAATCAAGGCTCGTAGTAAGCCAAAGCTGACCTTTTCATAGCGGAGGATAATGTCTTTCCCCAAACTAGACAAGCTGAGACAGATGCGATTCTAACAAAGATTGGCAAACCTTTCACTTCGGTCTTGTATAGTGGTACTACCCATGGTTTTGCTGTGCAGGCAAATGCCTCCAACCCGCAGCAGGTCTTTGCAAAGGAGGAAGCCTTCTTACAGGCTGTGCGGTTCTTTGACGCATGGAGCTAGTTGTTGGAACTTCAAGTTGTGATATTGGGGGCTATGGGCTCTAAAAAGGCCTGATCTAATTGATGTGGAATATCATGTTATGGGTAATTCCCCGGAGATACCAGTTCAACTTGATAAAATATCCTTACTGCTACCTATATCAAATCACTCCTCTACAGTGATGAATCCTCCACCACGACCGGTTTCTTCAGATAATTGTTCTTCCAGACTTTCCATTTCCTTCGTCAATAACTCGGCATCCGCTTGAATCACAGCTTTCTCGAAATCAATAAGCACAGCTTCGTGGCTAGGAACTATGATGAAGTTGTGACGGTTCACATCTCCATCCAGAACACCAAGATCATGAAGACGCTGTAGGGCTCTCTGACAGATCTCCAAATCAGCTATAACTGCTTGCCAACCCTCTAGCCTTTCAAGCAAGAATCCAATTACCGGACCCTCTTCGTGAATATGGGCTAAAAGGCGAGGGCCGACTTTTGAAGATTGTAGAAGCTGATAAATCTTAGTCTCAGCCTTGATATATTGTATTTCCCAATAGAATCGAGCTATGTTGGCGATCACTTTATTTTGCCCACTGATCTCCAGAAGACCAGGGCTCATCGGAGTCCCTGGCCTAATCGTACACGCTTGTGCAAGCACGCTGAGCTGATGAGTTCGCTCAAGATCCAGGGAGTCGACTTTCTTCTGACACCAAACTGTCCCTACAGCAGGGAGTTGTTTCTTGTCCAGGACATATAGGGTCGGCTTTTGGCGGCTATGAGTGGGCAGAGACCAACGAGAATACCGTATCATGTCAATAAATTGGCCTCACCTCCTAGACCTTTTTTACTGAAATCTAGGTCATTAATTAGCTATAATAGAAATACGAATCTAATATTTGCACTAGATATTGAGAATTCTGAGGGAGAAGGTATCTACAAGGTGTGGCTAATTTATTAATATAATACGGTAGGTCATAAGAGCTCGATATTCGGCACTACCTAAATATGGATGTCAGTTTTGAATCGATGTTTGATATGCTGAAAACGAAAATAAATAATAGATCGAAGTTGTGTAAACCTATCAATAGAGGCTCCTGGGAAGTGAATCTAGGACACTGAGCCCTGCAGTTGGCAGGTTTCCGAAGGCTTTTTGGAGGGATGGTAAGATTGCTTGAGTCCCACGAGGACGTGAACGCACGACCACGATGTCGAAATCGAGTCAATTATATGCACATACATCGAGGACTCCATGAAGCATCATCTGTAAAGGTATTTGGGACATTGCAGGCTCAAAAAGCACAGCATCGCAAATTGTATACTTGGAAGAACGGGGTCATCATGATGAAGTGTGGTGGATCGATGTTCGTATTTTCTTTTCAGAAAATATTGAAAGTTAACAGCTATTATTCAGTCGTTCGAAATAAATATTATTGTATTTGGAAAAGGAAGTGTTATGGTATAACGGATGTTTACAATTCAAGAACATAAACCAAACCAGAATAGGTCTTAATGTCAGATATAAAATGAATAGGGTCAATTCATACATAAGCATAACCATCCCGGAGTTTTGATTTCTGGAGACATCCTGCCATGAGGAAGAGGATGTATTGGTCCATTGATACGAGTTTCCTTTCCGCCCATATGGTCGAGATGTCAGATAAATATCCGTCAGAGATAATACATTGTGGCTGAAAGCTTGGTCTTGCCACATCTACATTAGTGATGTCGATCCAAATTTTGAAACTGACAGTACTTGTTATATACACTGGGCTCCGTGTTTGTGAAGATAATCAAAGTCTCCGAGGCATCCCATAACATGCATCATGCCTGCAATTATCACAGAAATATGCAGAATCTGGTGACTTTGCCCCACGATATCGAACCTACCAGGGAAGAAACGTTCAGGAACCTTTATTGTGATAGAATATCAGCAGCTACTCAGGGTAATTTGCAAGAAGCAGTGCCCCTGTTTCATTGTAGGTGATCGACGTACCCTCAGAGCATAGGCCACGACGCCAACACCGTTGAACAGGGCAACATATGCGTACCATACTAAGCCCATTCTAACCTTTTGAACTTCCCAGCCGTACTTGATCACGGCATGAATGATCGGTGCAAAACTGCTGGCGCCAAAGACAGAGTAGAGGGCACCACGGATGGCCTTCGCTTTGACTGTACGAAATCTTGGGTGCATAGTTGACAGGGAGCAGAGTCCAGCGAGAACAGAAACTAATCCCCAGTAGATATTGCGGAGGAAGTGGTCACAGACAAAACCGTAGTATATGAGTGGGATCATGGCACTGTACATGAGGATAAGGATTCCGAGATAGTCCAGCTGAACGCTGACATGGTGAATGTGAGATGAATGATTTGAAACTGTATGGTAGCTTTATCAATGTCAGTATCGCCTCAATCGAAATCAGGACAAGAGGGTTAGGATTACGTTGCGGATAGGAAGAAGCATATTGCAACACCAATGAAGTAAGCTGTGCAGACTGCAATGTCTTCTCGGGTAGCAACTTTGTATCGGGGAGGGATCTCAGTAGTGAAGACATATACTGGAATGACAAGAAAAAGAATGCATCCCAAGATATGGGACCAGATGTTGACTTTGGCTTGTTAGAATGGGTTGGACTGAATCCTCGACATACGTACTGGTTTCATTATGTATAGCTACGATACTCCGAATGCTTTTTTTAACAGAGCTGGATGGGGCTCTGTACCCCGTGTGAATAAATTCATTTTCACTTTCAGACGAGCGAGTTAGTTTCATGAGTTCTACTCAGGGTGAACACTCACCGCAACCACTCAGCTGTTGCACAAGCGTGTCAGCAGGTCTTCAAATAGTGACTCTCAGACGAGATGCTCACGTATATCTCCTATTGCCAATAGTCCCTGTACAAGTGCAATCCTCGTATCGCTGGAAATATCTTCTGCTTGGTGAGTGCCGTCTTCGGACGTATCGATAAGTGGTTGCGCTGGAGATGCCGATGCTGTCTTGCGATTACGGGACATGTTATCACGTGCAGAGTTGGTGAGTGATAAAAAGGTCCTGCCGAAGGTGACAATGGCGGAAGAGTTGCTGCGACTAGAGAGAATAGTTTCCTGACAAACGGAGGACACAATTGTGTGCTGTCTGAGTTGTTTATTAATCCAGGCGCTTATTCGATCGTTCTAAAACAAATAAAGGTTCGGCGTGACCTCGGCCAGTGGATCGACAGATCTTTATTGGTTTGAAATTAGGCAGGGAATAGTGGCTTGCCGCGTGATCCTTGTAGGTAGTCGGTAGTTCAGCTTACTGCTTACTCCCTACACATCTCATTTCAACAACCAAAGGCTACCGAATTAGGAGGTTATGTGGTCATGTAGACAGAGGTTGTGTTTAGGAAGAAATCTACAAGACAAGTGCTAGAGATATCCAATGATAAGCATCAATACATTATACTTACTCTGGACGCCTAGTAGGTAGGTACATATGTATAATCGAAACTGGCCTGGAAGTAAAAAGAGGGGATATGGGGACAGAGGCTAAGTACACGCTTTTTGACAACCCCTGCCGTATTTGCTTTTCACTAATGCACGACTTCAATAACGCCAAGTACACGAAACAGGCCTGACTCTTTTGCTGTTTTGTCTCAACTTTTAGTCTATCGCCCCCAAATCTAATCTAATTTAGTTGACTCTTAATAAGGGGTCGGGGCAAAATGCCACCCGTGACTCGGTCCGTTCTGACAACTTTTCAAGTGACATAATATTTATAAATGAGTTCTTTACAAGTCTTTGCTGCGTTATCACGACCTTCGAACAAACGAAATGCCCCTTATCAGATCTCGCCAGCCTGATGAGCATATCACAGGCTGGCGCGACGACCCAGATGGACGAGGAACGCTGGGAATAATCTGGTCTTGCATCCTTACACTTGCCCTCTGTGTTTGGAGCGCGTTGCATCTTAATATCCCTCCCAAGGATGACAAGCCCATTCAGCACTGGCTACGCGTACTTCGATGGGTTTTGTTGGGAATACTGGCACCTGAGCTTGTTCTTTGGGCTGCCTGGCGACAGTGGAAGAGCGCCAAACTTCTTACAGCTGAGATGCAAAAGGTACTCGAAGAGTCATCTCCTGGACAGTCTCAAAGACGCCACGGATGGTCACAGCTACATAGCTTCTATGTTTGCATGGGTGGCTTTGTAATTGACGTCAACCAAGAGCTGGATCTGTTCCCGAATACACGCAGGTTGACTTGCTCGCCATCAGCAGTGCTCTTGCTGGCAAAATGCGGTTATCTGCCGGATATGGACCCCCGTGATATCAAGGATAAGTCCAAAGCCGACAGTCTTGCCAAGTTCATCGTTCTGCTTCAAGCTATCTGGTTTCTCGTTCAGACCATTGCTCGAATTGCCCAAAACCTACCAATCTCACTCCTCGAAGTTAACACCATTGGCCATGTCCTGTGCGCACTCGTCATTTACCTACTCTGGTGGCATAAGCCCCGTGAAGTGAGTGAGCCAACAGTCCTGCACGGAAAAGGGATCGACAGTCTGGCCTCATTTATGTACATGAGTAGCAGAATCAGCGGGGCTCAGTATCGACGCGGAATTCGACCTCCAGCTTGGATTTCTCCAGAGCTTGAGAATCTAGTTTATGTAGCTCCCGATAACAATGAGACCAGTATCTCTGCGAGCGAAGGCACGGATGACAACCCCACGCCTCAACATCAACCAATTCTGGAGCCTAACAACTACACCTCTGAGAGCACCCTGGGAGCTTTTCGTGCCGATATACGACGCCAGGATACTGCTCATACGGCAGACCGGAAACGAAAGCTAGGTTGGGAAATCGACGAAAAAGCGAACGACACCACGATGTCCCGTCTGGCTCGTCACCGTCTTTGTGCCGAAGCGATTCGTGACTATCCTCCCGTCTGCGACTACTTTTCCCCTAAGACCCCGGACTCTCGCGATTTCATTCCCCAGCTGCATCAATTCGTCGTACCCAACGCCATCAACTGGCCTACAGACTTCCTGCTTCGCGCTGAGGATACTAAACTCGTTGGGATGGTCCTATGGTTTGTGTCTATCATGTACGGCAGCGTCCACCTCGCTGCATGGAAGGAGTTCTTTCCGAGTGATGCGGAACGTCTGCTTTGGCATATGTCGGCGGGATATATTGCTGCAAGCGGCGTGTGGTGGACCGTTGCTCACTTTCTGTTCTACTTGTGGCCATGGCTGGGAAGATGGTGGGATCGCTTCGTCAGGCTACGGTGCCATTGGTCTCAATATGTTGTATATGGATTTTTGATGATGTGTGCTGGGGTTTTTTATATCTTGACTAGGATGTATCTGACCGTGGAAGGTCTTGTAAGTTTGAGAGCAGCACCAGAGTCTCTGTACGATACAGTCAACTGGTTGGACTTTATTCCACATTTCTGACCACTCAGAGGTTGTTCAATGTTGACGAGTATGAAAATAATAATAAAAACAACTATTCCCGAGGTTAAATCTCTACCGTGCTGTCATAGGACAACGGATGGCAGTCAGGCTAGCTCTTATCATAGGCTCCCTGCTTGAGTAATGGTATCCTACGATACCTTTGTCTGGAACAATTTCACATCCTTATAACGAGACTTAGTTATTAGTTGAGTTAATATTCATTTATGTATGTTGGAGAGCACTGGGGTCGCCGCTTATGCAAATTCGAGCTTAGATTAATATTTGTAGTTAAGTCGTAGCAAAGGCTAGGAAAAGAATCTCTGACGAGTCCACCCGACCCTAGTTCCCGCTTACTACCCATTCTAAATTTCGGTGACCACCTCTAGCACCATTCCCCCGGAGCTAGATCCGAAGAGGACCTTGCTCGGGTTTCTCGGAATGGCAACAAATCATCTGATTGGCTTCTGAAGATAGCGTGAATTTTGACTACCTAGGTATGTACGTAAAATTGATTTTCGTCAATGCAATTCTTACTCAAACAGCAGTTTCTAGCAGTTACCTGATCGATTTGCCCAAATAGGAATTTGCTATCATGTTAAATATCTGTTTTGATTCGGAGTGGGATGCTTAGAGTTTGAGTAGAAGCCTTCATCTGACCAGCTTTCCGTAAAAAAACGGGCAATATGGGAAACATCAAGAATATAAATTGAGGGACGCATGTTGCTTTCAGACATTCCTCATCTTGTCCCCCAACAACAATCCAGCCATAGTCCCATCCTCTCAGAGTTATACCACCATGTCGGAGCATCCTACAGCTATCCCCAAAGGCTCCTGGGTCCTAGTCACAGCCGCCAATGGTCACACCGGTAGCCACATTGTCTTTGAGCTACTCAAAATAGGCTTCAAAGTCCGCGGCACTGTTCGTGACTTGGAATCAAGCCGCTGGCTTGTGAACGACGAATTTGTTTCACCATACGCCAAGCGTGGTCACCTGGAGCTTGTCATAGCCGACACCAGCAAACCCAATGATTTTGACAATGCTGTGAAAGGCGTGGCTGCAGTTATCCACGTTGCAGTCATTGGTGACTTGGTGCCTGATCCCAACATCGCCATTTCAAAGACCATCGAATCAGCGCTTTCTGTTTGTCGAGCCGCAGCCAAAGAACCATCTGTAAAGCGCTTTGTGTTCACTTCGACCTTTTGGGCTGCGACGTTTCCAGTTCCAGGAGTGACGGATACTATAACAAACCTTGACACCTGGAATGATGCTGCTGTACAGGCTGCTTGGGCTCCGCCACCATACGAGGCTGATAGAGTCATGCCGGTTTATTTCGCTGCCAAGGCCGAAGCTGAGAAGGCTGTTTGGAAATTTGTCAAGGAGGAAAGGCTACATTGGGCAGTCAACTCTGTCAGCCCATGTGTTATTCTAGGTGACCTTAGACACGACAAACACCTTCGGTCTATGCCGCCCCAGCTCATCGAGCAGCTTTATCTAGGCAACACCGAGAAGCTGCAGACCCCAGCAAGTAGGTATCTCTTTTCCAAACAGGAGAATTGACTAATTATGAGAAGTGTATTACAGTCACGTCACCGATGTTGCTATCATCCATGTTGCTGCCGCAGTTGATCCTGAAGTTGAAGGCCAACGTATCCAAGTTCTCGCAGCATCATACAATTGGAACCACTGTCTAGATATTTTGCGAAAGACCTATCCGAACAGAAAATTTGTAGACAACTTCATCCCGGGAGACCCGAAGCTGGTATATAATATCGAAAACAATATTGCCCCTGACCTGCTTCAGAAGTGGGCTGGACGTGGTTGGATCAGTCTGGAGACCAGCCTCACGGAGATGGTGGATTACTTGGTCAAAAACAAGAAACTGGATGATAATTAGGATAGTTGTCTTGTATTCATATTGCAATTGCGACCTTTTTGAGTTTACTAGTATTCGCCTATCATGAAAGGTCGGCTGATAATTGGGTCTGATCGCCGCTGAGTCAGACTGAATCTTAAGAAGTCAGACTGACCTTGTTCTTTTTCTCTTCTATCTTTGTAATAATAGTGCTTTACATCAACAAACATGGAAAAACTCGCCGCAAACACTGAAAGTCGATCCTTAGTCAATAAGAAAGCAATGCTGGTAAAGAAGAGAGGCCGTGGCAGACTGGCAAAGACCCAAAAGTCCAGCGAACAGCAGAAATTCCAGCCCGGCACACTTCAATTCATCAATACGACTCATCCGGATGAGATTACCAATGCACAAAGCATCAGCCTCATTAGATCCCATGCGGCGAAACTGGCAAGGGCTCTTCAGAAAGAGAAGAAGCAAGATGAGGATGACAAGCTATCTCAACAACACTTATCAAGAGACCCGACTAGTCGTGGTATCGAGCATGCCAATGACCATACAGCTGCTGAAATCGAAGACAAAACTAAATCTGCTATGCATTTGGTCAACACAAATCGGTATCGAATAATTGTACCAAAAACACGAGAAGTATATGAGCAGTATCGCAGCCGTTCACCTAGCCCCATCCAGCTCATTGGTGGTGCCCGCAGCGATGCATACACTGGGTTTGCAAGACCGCTTTCAGATGATGAGCAATACCTTTTTGACTTCTGTATATGCATTCTACTATATCTATACCACGTGTCAAAATCAAATCGCTAATCTTGTCTGTCCCAGACCTCAACTACGTCATATTCTACGGCTACACACCATGCTACCCCAAGGAAGAGGAGCAATCCTTCTTCCACTTAATGAGATGCATCTGGGTACCAAATGCCATGTCTAACGCGCGCTTGATGCCTGCTATCTTCCGGGTGGCGTGTCGCAATTATGTTGCCGCCACGAATAATAGCCTTTCAAGCAAATTCGGCCTCAAGAAGCTTCAATATCATCTTATGTGTATTCAGATGGCCAAAGAAGCAATTACCTCCGAGGTTATAGCGACAGATGCAACTATTGCATTAGCCATGCTTATGGCGTCTGAAGCTGTTGGTGATTCCGGACACCACTAAAGAAAATTAGCTAACGCGAGTATTGTAGTTCCTTGAGGGAGATATTAATACATACTGGACCCATGGATCAGGTGTCATGAAGATGGTGAGATCCCGTGGAGGAGTTGATAAACTTGGAATGTCTGGATTCTTGACGAGGACTGTTTCGGAATCTATATACCTCACACGAACCAATATGGTTGCAGGTCCAGATCCGCCGGAATTGAATCACTAATTCTGATCCATAAAGGGCTCAAAGCAGTTTATTTTCTCAATTTATTGACCTGTTAGTGGTATGAATATCTTTCTGGGTGTCCATGAAACATTGCCATTTCATTCATGATATTACTTGGAATGATTGAGCCATCAGCATGTTAATATTTTAATAGCCATTCCGATTAGATCCTTCAAGAAAGTGGATTCACCTTTGGTTACTAATGCAAACTCTGCATTGTCTACCTGTACAGAAATCTGGCAAGGTGGTTGGTTGGACATAGCATATGATAGTATCATGTCGTTGGTGCCCAACAGACTCAATACTATATTAGGATGCACCACTGGCTCGACCCCTGTTCATCTTCCTTAGCCAGGAATCTCTTGAAAGTCTGGAATGGAACGGGCCTCCCTGCCTGGCTCTTGATTTTGACCCCTGATTCTAATGTAGGATGGGAAGACCAAGCTTTCAAGGGTGATGGACAGCTTGCCATTGACTGACTTGGCGATAAATCCACAAACCCTTTTAGGCTGAACCTGAGTATCACAGTCATATTCAACTGGAACGCAGATGGGACATGTAGGGCGAATAGGGTGCTAAAATACGCCGTAAAACTTGCATAATACGCGGAGATCGTCGTTGTCGTAAACCTAACCTCCACCACCACAGTTGAAGGAGGGGTCACACGGGCATGGCCTACAAGTCTAGGCATCTGAAAACATGAAATTGGGGAGATTTTGTGATATGATCCATGATCATGCGTGTACTAGATTTACCTTGATGTTATATGATGGTCTGAGAAAGTGACAAGAATTATGTTCTGTTGCGGAGATGTGCAAATTCGGTCACAAAAAGGTTGAGAGGGTTGATAGAGAAAATATGAATGATTGAGAAATATAAGCACCCTTCTATACACCAGGTTCGTGATTTGATGAGCCTTGACAAGGCTTTCAGGTATAAATACCCACGGAAGCTTCTTATTCTAAAGTACCTATTGTGAGTACCACTGCAGGTTTGGCCACACTACCCTCCAGTTCAGGGAGAAATAACCAGGGCAGAAAAGTGATATTGGCTCTTCCGAAATCTAACTGATGGAATCCGGTCATGATCTTACCGCGTTTGCCGCAGCTTGACAATTAATCTTGCATCGGGTGTCTGCACAGCCGAAATCGAATACCAAGCTCCATATAGAGCAGTCAGACGATTATGATTGATTGTGACATTTGGAAGTCCACTGACTCGAGCCCTATGGGAAATGTTCAAGATCAGTCATGAATGACTGGTGTTGATTCTTAGGTTATGTACATGGCATACCAAACTAGAGAATGGGCGCTCAGATGGAGTTAGATCTCTGTGTCGACGTCTTCAAAAGCCATCCATGTAGGTTACCCCCAAAGGTTGAATGTACATCTCCCCGAACAGTTTCGTCATCGTCAGTTTCCAAATTATCGATCCATTCATGCTCGCGAATCGCCCTCTCTGCGACAGGAAACCCATCCTCTCCACGAAGCCAAGTAAAGATATTTCGAGTCACCATTTCCGAGTTTTCGTCCTCCGAGTCATATTGATCATAGTCAACGTCGATGTGTGTGTCGTGCATTGGGAGCCGCTCAAGCTTCGACCTCGATGCGACAACAGAAGCTCCAGGCCCCTGCTTCACTTCTGTGCCGTCTCTGCAGCGCCAGGTCAAGTGTAAATATCTGAGACCATGGCCGCTCCCACAGAATGAATGTTCACGAACTTCAAGGTTTGTGTCGTTCAAGGCGGTGAAACCGAAGGGGGGGAAAGGGAAAAGTGGTGGGGTAGTAAAACCAATACCATGGCAAAGATAGAGCAGTCGACATTCATCAGCACGTGAGATTAGCTGTGTACTCGGCGGAAATGAAGGAATTGGCAGTTGAATAAAACTCATCAACGTGCCCGTCCATGCTGCTGCTCCGAGGTCGATCTTCCACCAAGCACCGCGGCCCTCACGAAGTGCTTTGTCGGAGACCCCAGTTAAGAATGCCCCAATCCACAGAAAACCAATATCTGGGTCACGTTTTATCATGATCCGTAAGAGGGAAGGGGGGTCTTTGACGGTATTAAGAAAGGCAAACGAGCCTCGCAACCACATTCCACATAGGTTGCTTGTCACTCCGGGCTCATAGAAGACGCTTGTGAGAATTGCTTTTGTTCCCCTAGCGTTACAACTGAGGGTCAAGAGTCTATCCAACTGAGGACAACTTAAGATTTTCAAGCACGAGGGCTCAAGGGTCTTGTCCCTTTCTTTCTGCTTGCTCCAATGGGCTTCTGGAATTGGTAATGCGATTGGTCGATTGTCATATTTGGCGGCCGGGATCATCAGAACTGCTGACAAAGCTGCTAGGCAAATATCAGCAGTTATGCCATGGATGTTGCAATATTCTGCGAAGTAGTCGTATGCTGTAGAAAATGGTGTTGAAACGCTTCCCGTCTTTGAAGTTTCCTTCCCATTCGCTGAGACCATTAAAGGACGTTCCGATGTAAGTGAGATAGACCAAGGTGAATGAAGAAGTTCGCCATCTTTGTTGTAAATTGTTGCATCCCAGCCACCGTCGACAGATAGTATACCCGCCCACCAACGAGCAGCATCTTGGCTGACCATACCAATATTTATCATTAATGGACTTTGGCCGCTTGGTACACAGGGCGAGCTGCCAGATATCTCCTTATATGATGGAGTGTCTTGCTGTGATAAACGCGCGCCAGGAATAAGCTCAGCCCATCTTGCAGAAAGTATGTACGCCCAAGCCTGGAACAGAATAGGGATATGATAGCTGGTGTTTCCCAGAATATTTGGCAAAGTTGCCATCGAATGGCGACTATTTGCAGTTAATATCACCTTGGTTGGCTTGTCCCAAGCGACGTGGAAAAGGACTTCATCCTGAAATGATGGTAAGTGATCTGACTCTTCAGTTGGTAGCCACATAGTAGTTGCTTTGGCAACAGCAACATTTTTGAAAGAGTTATCGACATGGACGTTGGGTGGAAACCGGGGGTGGTCGGGAAAAGCGGTTTGCAAGCGCTGAAGGCAATCTCTTAGCAGGGCCGTATCGCTTGATGGGGTTTCAAATAACGCAGCCCATGTTTTATATCCCTGTGCGTAAAGGCGCCGAGCTGATTGCTCATCAGGACGAACTGCGTCCTGCATTGATATGTTAGTTAGAATGTACAGGAAGCTCTAGGAAATACGGGGTAACCCTACGGCAACGGTGAAGAATTTTATAAGCATCGTACTTTTCGTGCATCCTTGTCCTCGTTTCCATTGGACAGCCGTTCCCCCGGGGTTATGGTCGACATAACACATACACCGTGTTTAAGTTATCGCGCGCCGGACTATTGGCCCAGAGAGAGGCCTTTGCGTCCTATGTTGTCAGGAGACCCTTACGCATTAGATTCCTTTAGTAATCATTTTCAACTGTTCTATTGCTAATTACACTCCATAGCTTCCGTCTCGATGCATTCAAGTTATTTGGCTTCGTGACCCGGAAGGGCATTTAAAGTCTGAAGAGAGAGGACGATACAAGACTCGGCCTGATCGAGAAATAGGGAGATAGGTTTCTAGATGCCTTCTAGAATATAGAATACCGGCAGCTGGTGCACGCCGTCTAGTTTGGACTTATTGATGGTTTCAATCGGATGAAGACAAGGAGGAATAGAATAGAGGAGTGGGCCATTCATATTCACCGATATCGCTATCCTGGTGATATCTACTCTTCCCTTGGTCGTTCAGCCATAGAAAAAATACAATTACAAAATTACAAAACTTGGCGTGACTTGTCTATGCCAGCGTGGCTGTGACAGCATACCTAATCTTGGGTACTGTAAGCCGCATCTCATGTTGCAGTAGTGGACTTGGCGCAAATGGTGTTTTTTTACGGTACCGAGTCGGCGCACTGCAGATACATTCTGCTTCAGAATGCGATTTCGAACACGCAGAAATACGCAGAAATACGCCCAATTACAACCTCAGCTGCCTGGATACGCACCATATGCTGACAACCTGAATGAAGATCTCACTTGGAAACCAAAGTGTTTTATTTATTTATTATAATGACATTAATAAAATCAACGTATTTCAGTCCAGAAGTGGCATTGGGGCGTATTGAGAAATTAAGTAAATACAAATCGTTCGTGAAATACGATGAATACATATATAAACCCACTGTTCATCGACATTTCCAAGTCATGCAGCATCTCTACAAGCCGCTCCATTCAATATGATATTCAAGCTTCAGTCTGTGGCTCTTGTAGCCTACGCAACCCTGGTGGCTGGCCAGAGCCAGCAAGCCGCCCTGCAAACGACATCATGGAACTCAACCTTTAAACTTTCGACTAAACAGCTCCAGCTTGCCAATTTGACCCAAGAACAAGGAGACCAAATCAACAACATCATCAATTTTGACCGAACACTCCTTGCCAATGGCGGTCCTCATGAAGACGACTTCTACAGCCTCCCCTCTGATCTAAAAACTCCCAAGTATCCTGGTCAGCTTATAAAGCTTCAGGAAACAACTGATCCAAAGCCATTCACTATCCCTGCCCTGACTGCGATGTCTCGTTTCATTTATTCCACCACGAACGTGAATGGCACTCTCATACCCGCTTCAGCCTACATCCTTTGGCCATACACCATCAAGAAGCTCAGAGGCGTCAAGGGTAGCAAAGTCCCTACAGTGCTCTGGACTCATGGCACATCTGGCTGGTATCCTACCGCGGCTCCATCGACACATCGCAGTCTTTTCTACCAGGACTTTGTTCCATACGCCCTAGCTCTGGCAGGGTATGCTGTTGTGGCTCCCGACTATGCTGGTCTCGGAGTCGGAACCTCGTGGGATGGAACTGCCATCTCCCACGAGTATGGCATTTATCAGGCGGGTGGAGCAGATGCCCTCAACGCCCTGAGGGCTGCTTTAACTGCTTTCCCGGAGCGCTTGACAAACGAGTATGTCAACGTTGGTCACAGTCAAGGCGGTGCTATCGGATGGGGCGTCTCTGAACTTCTTGGCCAAAAGAATGGCAAGTTCAAAGATTTGGTCCAGGGTCATCTCGGAACCCTCCTCTTTGCCCCACCAACAAATGGGTTCTCTTTGCCAGCTAGTTCTATTACTACTTGGGTTGGCAAATATTTGGACAAGGTTTACCCCGACTTCAAGCTTAGTGACTGGCTTACACCTCTGGGTATTAATCGAGTCGAGCTCTTCAATCAGGTCGAAGGATCTATGGGTGTCAGCAGCTTTCTCTTCCAACCTGAAGAGGAAATTGTTCAACCTGATTGGATGGACACATGGGCGGTGGCAGCCCTCAAGGAAATTGTTGACCCTGGCGAGCGGCCCTGGAAGGGACCTATGCTAGTCATCCATGGCGATAAAGACCCTGGGGTGCACTACAACGCGTCATTGGCTACCTCAAAGGCGACCTGCGAGAAGTATCCTGGTGATCTGGAGTTCCTGGGTGTCCCCGGAGCTGGCCATTTCCCTGGAATGTATGCAACCAGGTCTATGTGGATGGAGTGGATTGAGGATCGGTTCCAAAAACGCCAGGTTAAGAAGAAGGGCTGCATTCAGTCCAAGGCCGACCGATTTCTGCCTCTGGAGCATTATCAGCGCAATCCTAACTCCTTTCCTCTATGGGCTGGAAACCCGGAATGGGCTTATGAGCTTCCTCAGGGTCATTAGTTTGGGTGTTAAATGATGATACGGGACGGAAAAGTGTTTCCATATTCTGAATTGCATCACGGACGGAATTGGCCAGCAACTAAACACAAAGGAACATTTGTCATGGTTGAGAAGTCAAAGGGAAAGGCACAGCTATGGAGCTATGGAGTGGCAAGAGGAAATAGAACGAGCAACGTAGGGTAAACAAGATGTTGTCCTTAATACATAACGAGGATCAGGCCAAGTATGTTTCATTAAGATTGATGTTGAGATTGCATTAATATCTACATATATAAAAGGGGGGGCAAAACCTCCTCATTAATCCTCACGATTAGCTGTGGCATGTTAAGGAATACAAGTATTCTAGTAACAGTGAAAACGTCCGACAAGTCCTCCTATCTTTAACAAAGAGTACAGCCCGGGCGAAGTTTCAAGATCCACTGCGGGTCATTTGGCGATGGAACGCTACCTCAGACAAGCTCATAATAACCACAAAGGTACTAATGTATTGCTAAACCACTAAGTATGGATAACATATTCATTCCGCAAAACCATTTAAAAAAGCATCAGCAATATATTAAGTCTATAATACTTCAGTACTTGTCTTGTGGCATTATTAGTATGTCGACAAGAGCGATAAGAAGTATATATCAGTAGGCCTTATCGATAAGATTGTTGTTTAATCCTTGGATTTAGAAGAACTTATGATTTGATTGGAGGATTGAAGGTACTTCCATGGAGCACCCGCACAGCGAAGGGCGCGCCCTCCAAATGAGTCATCAGCATAACAAACAAACTATTACCGTCTGCTTGAAACTTTAATTACGGGTGTATTCGACCTGGTTTAGACATTGAGTTCGACCATAGTAGTGCAAAATACTCGTTTTTTTGGAAATGCCATCAGCAACATTTCAAGATCAGCTGCTCTTGGTCCCCTGGGACCCGAACTCTCCCGAACACGTTGGCCGAATCTATGGACAACGAGTGCAATGTGGGTGGGATAAGCACCTAGTTGAAGGATGGAAAGCGAAGCAAGCTTCAGGCAGCAAATCTATTTTCTGGATTGTAAGTTACTCCATTAACAGCATTTGTAGAATATCTAGGACTGAACTTTACCTAGATACTGCGACCTGAGGGCACCGAAACTCTTGAATCTCTTCAGCTGCACTTTAATGCATTCCCCGCAGTAGGGTTTCATATCCAAGGACCACAACGAAGCCGACTGACATCTCTCAGGATAAGATGCCATTGGTTGACACGGCTGAAAGTCTGAGAGCCAAACCTCGTACACCCACACACACGAAGATCTACCCCATTGGCCATATCTCACTTGACGATCACAATGATAAACCAGGTAACTTTGTGCTTGACCTCCCAAAAGAAGGGGTCTACTGGATCAAGACATTCTATGTCTCAAAAGCACTTCGGGGCAAAGGCATTGGACGAGCTGCTATGGACATTGTGGAATCGATGGCAATTGAAGAACCACTATGTGCGAAAACCTTGGCTCTTGATACCTCCGAGAAAGAAATGCAAAAGAGGTTGTATCGAGAGAACACTGGCAAGGACATCGGTGTAGGTTTGACCGTTTTGTATAGAGTTCCTGGGCTGATATTCTTTAGACGACGAACCAGGATTGGTATGAACGACGAGGATATAGGTTGATCCATATGGAGCCAGGTTTCTACGTAGACGACGATGAACCTCCAATTGATGCAGTGTTTCTACGCAGGGATATTGCATAAAACGTAGTCATTTTAGTAATATGCTGTTAGCTGTGGTAACAAAATAGTCATTTTTGTACATTTTATACATGGTTTGACCGGGTACCTGTCAGACCTTTATATCCCTAACGACTATATTTACATAGGTATTCAAAGTGCATGTGGTTTCCACCGTATACACAATCTCACTGTTGCTTAATGCATGTTGATAATCCGTCTCTGAAGCCTCTCATCCTGCTCCATGGTTGCCTTGTAGATGGCACTCCTTCCAAGCCTAACCAGCTCAACAACAAACTCATTCACCATTTTCATATGCGAAACCTCATGAAGGGTCAGTCGCCGCACGGGAAGACTATTGATCAGATCAGCGGCGGCCTTTAAAAGTTCGAGGTCTTGCTCTGCTCGCTCGTGGAGTGGATGTGTGAGGATGTTGAAGAATAGAGTTATCATGGCAGCTGTGGGATAAAAGACAACAATCCTGAGCCAGGGTTAGCTGGTGTCATTAGTATTGAAGTTAAAGGGAGGCCTGACTTACCAGAATGCTTCACCCGCCATTCCACACATTGCTGCTCGCAAATACACAAGTGTTGACCGACTGGCCTCCAACGCAAGGGCAATACTAGACTCAACACCTGGCCCCCATTCCGGTTGATCGAGGTTGTTCTGAGGATCGGGCTCCATGCATCTTGCACTAGCTCGGTGAATTGAAGTCATCAGGTGATGGTAGTCAAGATGAAGAGTAATATGTCGCATGCTCCGCGGCAGGTACATTCCCTCAACAGGAACTTGAGACTCGTCGGTTATTGAAAGTGCAGGACGGAAGTCAGGGGGGATAGACTGCCTCCAAGCCTCGAGTTCTTCATCCAGCTCTCTGATATCGCGTAGCAACTGAGCATGTGTCTTTTTGGCTGCCTGAGCCGAGTACAGCACACGGCTGGTTTTGTCTTTGATATGACTCAAGCGAGGATCTCCAGGAAGATGAGGCATTAGGCGCTCATCGTCGACAGACAGACGGGAGATATTGTCATCGAGGCTGGGTAGGTAGGAGTAACAATCGAGGTAGTTGTCCGGAAGAGTAAGATCGCAATAATCGTCAGACATAAGAGGCGGCTGTCCAGTCCGTAGAGAAATGTCTTTATCGAAGATATAGCAAAGCCAGAACAGCAATCGAAGTTGGCGGCGTTCCCGTTCGGAACGAGTAATTTCTGAGTTTCGTGTTTTACGTGGTATGTATGTATGTCCACCAAGGGTAAAGATCATTCGACAAGCCATTGCATGAAACATGGCACCAGATCGAAGACGGCCTGAAAATATTTCATGTAGAGTCTATCGCCTTGTTAGTATTCCGAGCACATTCTGCAAGTATAAGTCTCACCAGCATGAAAATCACCTGAAGGTTTGTGATACTGGCCACCTCAAGAACGTCCGTAAGTAGATAGCGTGTCTTCATTGCATATAAGTCGGTATCCAGATCCGGCATGTCTGCATAGGACCCTTGAAATAAAGCTATGATAGAGATGAATGCCAAAACCCCAACCTTGGCGCTTAGGTGCTGCAAAGAGGGGCCGTCGCCGGTATGCGGCTGATATGCGAGCTCTATTGTCTCTTTGAACAGAACACAGTCGACGAGGGGAAAGACCAAGCTGAAAGATGAACGAATAAAGACATCTAAAACTGTCTCGACGATACCCCTCTCGGGAAGTTCATATGAGTGACGTCGATCATGGGAATAGTGAGATGCAGATGATAAAGGGGGTTTGGAGAAGTCTTCAGGACCTATATCAAACAGTAACTCTTGCCCGGTCTTTGAAAAGATCCATTTTCTTCCTTCTTCCGAAAGTAAGGGCATTCCATTATGCTGACTGATATGGCCGAGGTGAAAGCCACCATAGTGTATTTGGCCATACGAAACAGCATTGGTGAAGCCACCGGCAGGGGATGGAACTTGGGATATGAACGGTGATTCATGGGACAGGCTTGGAGAGCCCAAACCTGTATTTGCGCTGGTCAAGAACGAGGAGGAAGGCCTCGTGGGCCTTTGAGAATGTTCATTACCAGGATCCCCGAGACAAGGATGTGAACTGTTGTGGGGATCTGTGGCTAGTGAATTTGGAGTCAATGGCTTAGCTGTGATGCTCTGGGAGTTCTTTTGGTGGGCAAGGGTCTGTGAAAGGGCATCTTCAATACGTTTCAGGCGATCCGCAAGATTCTGTTCTGAGCTTTGTCTTGATCTACTGCCGGATTAATGCAAGCTCCACCTAGCAGGGTACAATATTGAAACTGACCTAGACTTGGCTGTCTTTTTTCGGCCCCTCTCACGGTTGAATGTGCAATCGAGGTGATGGTGTTCACACCAGTTGCAGCGTTTATCTGAACTTGTTGAGTCGCAGTGGATCTAGAAGAGTAAGGATAATTCTGTTAGCCAACTAGATACCTTAGTGATACAAAGTTAAGTTCAAAAGCGTGATGGATGAAGATCAGTGTCTCCGAGATGAATGGTCGATATGAAAGTCCGGGGGACGAACGGACATGGGGCATCGTATACGTACCTTTCTCCTGTGACAGGCATCACAGGCCCGTTTCTGGACCATGATTACTGACCCAGAGCTGACATGCAGAATGACGAGATGCCGGAGCAGGAAATTGCTTAATTCGGCCGGAGCTGTGTTTTGCCTAGGTTTAGTTCCACAGCACGGCAACTCGCCAAACGATAGAGAAGACGGCAATAAACAGTAACATGGGGAATGGAGTATGCGTATGGCTCAAAGGCCGAGATAAAAGCAAATTGAGGCTAATGTGTCAAGGTCCCCGGGATGCTGCCAGAGTGTCTATGACCTCAAGACTAGTGAAGCCAGAATGTGAGGCTCACGGAGGGAGGATGGCTCGGAGGATATTGTAGACCGATGAGAAACATCCGCTTATTAAGCGGCAGTTGTTGAAAGACGAAAGGAGGCGAAGTCAGCGCTAAACGTTGTTGAACAATGTGTCAAACCTTAGACAAGGATCCCACGTGAAAGTCACATTGACAGAACAAGGGTAAATCTGCCCACGATTGACTAAGCGGAAGATTGTCAACTTCCTCTTCTTCCGGCCCATTTTTTTGAGTGGCAGATATTGACTTTAATTATAGTTGCTCTTTCAGCTGGGCCATTCTAATCCTGCCGTTGATCTGACATGTCGGACAAAGACTTGGTGAAAAAATGTCCGATTCAGTTCCGGCTTATTGTGCAACCATCCGTCTTCCGTCATTCACTTGTAGTTTCTGTCACCAACAGCTTTTCTTGTTATCGGTCTTTCGTGCCTCTGAAACCCTTCGTAATCCCGCGGAACAATATGACCTTTCCGCCATGTCGGTTTAGTAATGAAATCTTGATCATCTTATGTTTCACATGTGAGCCTGGCGTTGACGCGCCTCAAATGGCCCCTGTAAGTCATCCTTAATTACGTATGGGCCAGGTTTAGCGGTAAGACATCTTCTGTCACTAATTACACCAAACTTCCACCAACGGTCAATCTAGCACTTAGCCAACTCAGCTTTAATTGGCATTTGGTGTCAAATTTGCCTCTCAGGGCCGAACGATCAAGGAGCTCCGTTCGATCCAAGTGGATCGACGTTCCCGCTTGGACCAAAAAAATGCCCGTCAAGAAAGAAATAAATCCAGTAATTTCATTGGTCAAGCAAGTTATTGTCGCAGGTTCCAAATCCCAAGCGAGGTGGAAACAAATTCTTTACAATAAATTGGGTTTCACTCTTAATGTTAAATGTGCTATATAATTGGAATACCGTTACATTTCCGAAATCTTTGTTTGACATCAAAACAAAAAGCTTGGTATGCGGACGTGGCGGTTACGGCTACTGTTCCTTAGCCAGCACGAACTTTTAGTCCACCACCAAAACAAACCACCAACAAGATTGAGTCCGACAGTAACGACTTGCAAACGGTCTACGAACAGACATCCATCAACAAGAAGCCCCACGATGTCAATGAAGATGCTATCAAGCCCGAAGTTCTGCAACACAAGGGGGGAGATAGAGCATCTGGCTTCCTCGACGGAGAGCTTGGTGTGACTTGGAACAACCTCAGTGTCGAATGTTATTGCTACTGATGCTGCTATTCACAAGAATGCTTTGTCACAGTACAACATCCCCAAGCTCATCAAAAAGTCTCGCCAAAAGTCACCTCTCAAGACCATCCTCGACAGCAGCCACGGTTGCGTCAACCCTGGAGAGATGCTCCTTGTTCTCGGTCGCCCTGGCTCAGGCTGCACCACGCTACTCAACATGATCGCCGCGTGACGTCTGTGTGAGTTTATATTTAAGCCTAGTAAAACAACATTACATGTATAGGGTAGGGGATCCACCCAGCCATATTGACTCAACTCAATATCATAATTTTTCTAATCTGCTTGCAGCGATCTGTAGTTCTTTGCTACTGACATTGCTTTTGGTGGCATTCTACTTCGTTGATTAAGTTGGGAATAAAAGGCTCTTGAAGCCCTGAGCCTTAATAAAGAACACATAGAAACACATATGAGGGTCATAATTAACCCCCTCACAGCGAGCTCTTGGAGCATTTGAATGGGCTGTTTGGCATGCATATAATTGAATGCTAACTGAGTGTGAACCTGAAAAGCAAAATGAACGATTTGTTACGCAGCGAGCTGATGACTAATGGTTCTGCATCGGGCATCGGGCATCGGGTCAAGTCTCGGACTAATGCTCTCGGAACCTCGGACCAGTCTCGCTCAGACTGAGACAGGTTGGCTGGTGAAACACCAGTGCAAATCAATGGTAGCCATCATTTAAAGGAAGAAACGATAGATAGACAGAACAAGTCAATCCCTTACACCAGACTGCAAAACCTCGGTGCATCGAAAGTCATGACAATCTCCAGCGGCGTTAACAGCAGCGCTCATGGCGAAGATGCCACTTCATTGATGAATGGTAAACTGATGTCGACATCATCTGCGCTTCCCGAACTGTTTGAGGACAACATCACAGCAAAGATACTCCATGTTGCAGAGTCAAGTTTGGTAAACAACGTAAGAGAAGCCTTATTCTCGATAGATATGTTACTTATACGACTAGAATCCTCCACTGGCCTACCCTGAATATGTCCCCCAGACCGGACCGGATGCCGGAAAATACGCTCTTCGCGAGAAGCTCTTTTGGACATGTGGTTTCTTCCCCGGCTCAATATACTCAATAATAGAGCGTCTCATTAAGTTTCCACAGGCTTCGGCTGGAGACTCGTATAAGCAAAATCTTCTCCAGCAGCTGCTCGCCGTCGGACGAACTTGGTCTGACCCACTTCACGATTATGCAAAGAGAACAGACACTCACGACATGTCCTTCATGATTCAACCATCGATGAGAGTTCGCTGGGAGACTTTGCATGACCCAAAGGCCCTCGATTCTATCATTACTGCCGCGCAATCACTTTACACTAGATATAACTCTAATGTAGGGGCTATTCGATCATGGGATGTTCTGTCGCAGAACGGTGTCGATATCTCGAGTATGACCGATGACTTTCTGGTGATTATCGACTCAATGTGCAATCTCGATTTGTTATATTACGCAGCGGCACAGACTGGTCAAACGGAAATGGCAGAAGCGGCCACAACTCACGCCAAAGCACTCATTAAGACCCTGCTACGAAAAGAGAGAGACGAGTCTGTCTTTCGAACCATGTACAGCACATTCCATGTCGTAAATTTCGACCCCAAAAATGGATCTGTGAAGGAGACGAGAACCGGTCAAGGCTTTGCGGCGAACTCAACCTGGGCCCGTGGACAGGCTTGGGGTATTCTTGGATATTCACAGACATACAACTGGACGAAAGACAACGAGTTTCTCGATGCAGCTATTGGATTGGCTGAATACTTCATTTTTAGACTGCTCAAGTCGCCAGACTGCGTCGAGGTTCCCGTGCTTGGAGAGGATCGCACTAAAGGTCGATACGTTCCCCTGTGGGACTTTGATGCCCCTGTTGATACTACCGCGCCGTTGAGAGACTCTTCAGCAGGCGTTATTGCAGCAAACGGAATGCTTGTCCTGTCACAGGCTCTAGCCGGAAATGGATCACATGAAATGAGCGAGAGATTTCGATTAATGGCAGTTCGAATTGTTAGGGATATACTCGACTTCTCCCTTGCAGAGGAAAAGTCAAAGATGGTGCTGAAAGAAGATGGAAGCTTTGAGGTCCAAGACTTGAAATTGAAGACTCACTTCGAGGCTATTTTGAAAAATGCCACAGCAAATCACAACGCCAAGGACTATAAGAGATACTGGGACCACGGGCTTGTTTATGCGGATTATTATTTGATTGAGTTTGGAAATAGGTTATTGAAGATGGGTCTAGTCTGAAACTGAAGCGTTCTGTAGAGTCCCATCGTGGGAAACGAGAGAGAGAGTTTAAATACTGCAAATATCAACCTAATGCCCAATTATTCATTGTAAAGGGAGCTTCTTGATCATCAATAGTTTGGGCTGTAAACATCATTTCGTCAAAGCTGATTATCCGATCTAGTTGCATGAAGTCCTGATCCATAAGAACGGTTGAAATGGCTGATAAATCATCCGGAGAGTTGTGTTCTACTCCTAGGTTGGCGGGGGATATTTGTGGCACAAGGTTGAGCTGGTTATTTGATATTTGTATAGGGGTAGAACCAAAAGGCACGTTAGGATTCTGTGGTTCGGTCTCGAATGAACTTTGCAAAGGTTCTGATGCCGTTTTATCGTGAGCAGCGTCGACCTGTCGGCCTTTGGCTTGGCTGTGAGGAATATGACCAGATGTTTGCGTGAGAAAGCAATCCGTTGAATATCCAACTACATCGAGAGAATACTCCGGATCTTCCTGGCACTTTTTGTGAAGAGCACGGAGTTGAGCGCTGTACTTTCCAGCTAGAGATGTTTTTGATTTCGATGGGAAGAATGGCCCTGCCCACCGTTTGGCAAAATCGTCGAGACTGTCGACCAAGACCCAAAATTCAGGGGCCAGGTCGGTTTTGTAGAATTTCCAGTGAACTACTAATTGTTAGACAGGATTGACATGATTTAGAATGGGGATTGCTTACCAAGTAAGGCGCGGGCACTGACAAATACGCAGAAAGCGAATTGACTATTCACGGGGCTGTTCTTATGCTTGAGATATTTCCGACTAATTGTTGCTGTTTCCGTAGCGGCAATCTGACAAGTCTCTGCGCTATGAGCACTAGGCATCCTGACTATACTTATCCACTGAGGCGCTGGATATGCTATCTGCTGATGCAGTAAAATCATAGAGGTATTGTGCGTGATATGGGCTAGTGTCAGGTTCGGATCCATGTTGATGATTGTTGGCCTTCGTGAGATATTGGAGTCTTTCCATTTCTGCGGGAGGAACATCTTCCAGCTGCAAGACCTGTTAGTTGTTGGCGTCAAGATGTCGTGGAGAGACATACTGAACAAGTCGTAGATCTAGCTCCTTAAATCTAGTAAGCCAGTTACCGACCTCTTGCCGATCTCTAAAGTCGATCCTTTGCAGTAGAAAATACGTAGTAACTCGACTCAAGGACTCTGTCGCCTCGATACAATAGGCAAATGCGCCCACGGTTGTCATGTCCACTGTGTCATTCCCTTTAGGCGCTACTGTATTGGTCGACCGTGTTTCGGGAGGTATTTCACCGGCTTGCTCGGGGCTGGGGTAGTGGGCTGGGAGAAATACGATTGAGTTTCCTATCTTTGCGGCAGATCGGTCCCAGAGACCAAAAAAAGGAGTAAGAACTGTTTCTTCTTTGTGCCAAAGACCTCCATCGGCGGGGAGTCGTCTGCGCACATCGTCGGATGTTAAACTGGTGTTCCAACTGCATTTGTTAGATCAGGGCGTAATTATAGGCGTCAGCGCGCCGTCTTACCCAGTCATGACAGAACAGAGTCTAACATACGGTCAGTTGTGTCTATTTGGATCACTATTTGTTATAGGCATACCTATCAAGGTTGAAGATGCTCCAAAAGACTCTTCTTCGCTCCTCATCCTGAGTCCAGCTTTGTGATGGTGGTAGGGATGTCAAGGGCTTCAACAGGGGCCCCTGTTGTCGGTCGTCAGTTTCAACACTGAGCTGAAGATACTCAACAGTCCTTGTAAGCGAGCCTATAATAGGCCAGGCTCTAGACATGTCTCCGTTACCCATCTATAAAACGAAATTAGACATGTGGCGGACTGTATAAGATGACTTACATCTGTAAACGCTATTATGCTCAATGCCTGTAGATTCTCGACTGACATGCCGTCCATAGCTGACAAAAGCACTATGCTCCTAGATCTTGAAATAAGGGTCTCTATTTCCTTTTCCGATATTCTTTCAGTTGCAGTATCAACGAAACGAATAGCAGCAACGACTATGGCGTGTAAGAGAACGGTGAGACAAGGTAACTGTTCATGGTTGTAGAAGCGACTCCTGAAGCGAGTCTCGTGAAGAATGGGTATCCATGGTTGGACTAGGATGAAGTATGCATTGATGATTTCCTCAAGAAGTTCTGGTGGAGGAAGCTGGTTTGAAGTGTTTGCTAGTTCGTTGAGCTGACTGGCTAGCTCTATGTTCGGGTTGCCACAGCTGTCAACTCTTCTTCTCTTCCGTGGCTGGTGTTGTGCTTCGGTTGGGGACGAAAGGCAGACAGATCCGGGTGTGGCAATTTGAGCTTGGTCTGATGCTTGGATGGGCTGTAATGGAAGTGAGCCCCTAGAGTTTGACACTAAGCATCGAAGTTCCTGGATGAGGCTTGAGAATGCTCCAATAATTTGTGAAGACTCAGATGACGGGCTTCGGTTGCCTTGTCGAGTATTATCATCTAGCCTGTTCTCCAGGGCCTCTGGTCATGATTAGCACTGGGTGAATATCTAAGCATTTCACGTACCAACTCGTCGATTGAGGCCGTCTATGACACCAGTTTTGATACCTGGCTTGTTCTTTTTCATGTCATATACACAGGCCGAGTCTATGCACGTCAGCTTTCAAAACGTACCGTTTTAGATCCCAGACTCACCTAGTCTCCGACAATGATTACACGTTGGCTTGTCTCGCGAACAGCGGAGCTTTCGCCGCCGACATCCTTGACACGAGGGAACCTCGGCATCCCCAGTTGCAGAGTCATTGGGAGCTCCGGATGACTCCACGTTCTGATGGTCCATCTCGCTCGTGGTTGTATTGTTCTAGTTCGCCCGCTGCCCGAGGAGCTGCATAGTCATGTAATAAGGACAGAGCTTGGAGAAGAGGAGGCGTTCGCATGTCGATCCCTGACCTAAAACATGCCCAGAATCATCTCCCCATGGGGAAGCTGTTATAAGCGGGCCAATAGTTGGTGATGTTCATCAGCTGATGGTCACTTCGGAGGTGAATAGCCCGACGCCCGAGATTGGGCCACTCTGATGTTTTTGAGACAAAAGGAAGTTGTCAATACTCATGATATATTTTATCTTTCTGATCTATTTCCCCTTTTCGCATTCAGCATCTATGAACTTGAAACGTTACTCAACTTCTCAGCCCTAGTGTCGAATGCAGAGAGCAACATGCCCCCGTTACCAGGATTCTCTGATAATCCCTTCGAAAGTCGAGAACACTTTATTGAAGCTATTATTGCCTTGATCAACCCTTTAACCAAGTACCTCTCCCCAGATAAATCTCGGATCCGCATTCCCGTTGCTACAGGTGCACATTTTGATGAGTCGGCTGCTCAGTTAGAAGGGTTTGCACGACCTTTATGGGCGATCGCGCCATTGCTTTACGGGTATGACACAATCGCCAATAAAGAGCTTGCAGCTCGTGTCGATAAGTTGATTCAGCCATGGATCGACGGTTTTATCGCAGGGACGGACCCTAAACATCCTGAGTATTGGGGTGCTATGAACGATATGGATCAGAGGATGGTGGAAGCCGAGATGATTGCATTTGCACTCATCATAGCACCAAAGCGATTTTATGATCCATTTAGCGACAGCCAGAAGGATAATATAGTGGCTTGGCTGAGTTCAATCAACGGCAAAAAGATGCCTCCGACAAATTGGCGCTGGTTCCGCGTCTTCTGCAACCTTGCTTTGGTCAAAACCTGCGGCGTACCCCTACCTCAAGTTCGAGAAGAAATGGATACAGACCTTCAGATACTGGATAGCTTCTATATCGGTGATGGTTGGTCAGCAGATGGTCCATGGCAAACCGTTGAGCAAGCAAATCAAGAACAGGAGCTAGCCGTTAGAACTGGACGAAGAGATGCCATCGGAGTCGGAAGACAGGCGGACTACTATTCGGGAAGTTTCGCAATCCAGTTTAGTCAGATCCTCTACTCAAAGTTTGCTACTGATATCGATGAGCCGAGGTGTGAGATGTATCGGCAACGTGCCCGGGACTTTGGAGCTCAGATATGGACATATTTCGACTCTGAGGGTATATCCTCAAGGCATGCATAAGACTACTAACAAGCTAACTTTGAATAGGCTCCTCAATCCCTTTCGGTCGATCACTCACCTATCGGTTTGCTTGTGGGGCCTTCTTTGGTGCTCTAGCGTTAGCTAAAGTTCCGGATATGCCCAGGCCCCTTGATTCACCAGGAGCCGTCAAGGGCTTTCTTGTCCGACATTTAAGATGGTGGGCACAGAACTCGGAAGATATCTTCACGACAGATGGGACTCTAACTATCGGATGGCTGTATCCGTAAGTAGATCGCAATGCCATAGAAAAAATATCACTAACACCGTGACAGAAACATGTACATGGCCGAAGACTACAATTCTCCCCAATCAGTTTACTGGTGCCTCAAGACACTCATCGCCGTCGGTATAGCTGAAGATGACGAATTCTGGGCTTCGGAGACCCTGCAATACCCTCCCTTTGATCCCCCAACGCAAATATTCCGAGCCCCCCAGCAAATTCTATGCAACGATTCTCGTGGCAATCATCACTTCATGCTCACCCCTGGACAGTTCGTGGCTTGGCCAATGAAAGCCAATCAAGCCAAATACTGCAAGTTTGCCTACTCGTCAGCTTTCGGCTTTTCGGTTCCTACAGGGCCACTCATCCAACAGATTGCGCCGGATAATCAATTGGCACTGAGCCGAGACGGTGGAGAAACATGGGCGGTGAAATGGAAGTGTGATGAAGTGATGTTTGGAGCCCTGTCGATAAAAGCCGAAACTGGCATCGAGACAAACGTTTCCATTGCGAGAGTAAGATGGTATCCGTGGGGAGATCGAGCCGTGGCTGTCGATACTATCTTGATTCCACCGACAGGTCATTGGCCGGATTGGCATGTAAGAATGCACCGAATTCGATGCCAGACGTCCATACCATCGCTACATACTGTTGAAGGTGGATTTGCCATCTACGGTCGTACGAGCGACAATGGGATGAACTTACCAACACTTCAACTATCCAACGATGCTACCCTTGGCAAGTTCGAAGGCATGTTTTCGGACGAAAAATCAACAATTGTCTCATCGAAAGACGGAGCAAGTGGTATTTTGGTTGAAGCACTTGTTGACCAAAAGGAGGTTCCGATGGAGAGTTTCGCATTGAAGCCAGATTCGAACACTAACATAGTCAGACAAAGAACACTGATACCATCGGTATCTGTAGGAGTACTTGGAGGGCTTGAGGCAAGTCAAGAAGTCTGGCTAAAGACATCGGTATTTGCTGTTTCATCGAATGTCAATGGGGGAATACAAATCAAAGGGCCAGGCCTCAAGGACAGATGGCTGAATTGTCCAGATATTGATGTTATGAGGTTTGAGCAAATACTTCACAACATGTAATGTAATTGATGTGAAATCTACAAAGCTTGCACATCTAAATAGCTATCCTTATAGCACTCTAGGTCTGATATATGATTCACTTTTCGGTAGAATCTCCCAATTTCTACTGAATAATCTTGCATGCTGATAACGTGACCGGAAGCTAACTCTGCTGCTTATAAAATTAGCCTGTTAGATCCAGATATACCAGTGTCAGAGGGTGCTATAGGAACGAGATCCATGTAACTATATATATATGTGTATGTGTGTCTGTGTGCATAATCTCTCCCAGATTCTCTGCGACTTGGAATCTTTCCTGGAAATTTCTGTCGAACGCGCAGAAATCCTTGATTGTCGCACGGCCCGGGACCGCCGTGGCCATTTGAAGGATCCCCGATGTATCCAGAGAATTGCACAGACCCTAACAGAGCTTGACCTTGTTGGCATTAGCCTTCATCTACAACGCTCTGCCAACAGAACCAGATTCAACACCCACGGTTTAATTGTGTTAATACGGCAGCATATGATACCCAAGATTGGTATCTGGCCCCAAGACGACTCCGAAACATACGGTTTGTCGATGAGACTAGCAGTAGGCTGATGCGCAGAGAACCTTTTAAAAATGTGTGGCTATAGGGGTGCCCGATGTATCGATTTCGATGATGACTTATGGATGGCCAGCTTCTACTCAGTTATAAAGCAAGAGCAAGGCGGCGTGCCGGGCATGTATATTGCCACAAATCGCTTTTTCGAACATGGACACCTGGTAACCATCAAGGAGATGGAGGATCTTTGCGAGTACCGTTTCAAATACCTGCAGCAGTTGGTGATTGTCTACAGAATTGAACAATCTCGAGTGCATACAGAGGGTCTGGAGAACGATAACGGGCATTCATATTCCCTCGTTAGTCTCAAAGTTTTTCGCAGGTTTATTTCCTTTATTAAATTATTTGCTTACAATTAACATCATCCAGGGCAACCGGCTATACGAGATCGAGACAATAATTCAAAGTAATATGCGCCATCTGCGACATTTCGCATTCTCCATCGCCTCTGGATTCATGTGCCATTATCGCAGAGAAACATACGACAACTTCGATGACCTTTTCCCAAACCTGCCTGGTGTTGCTAGAGTCAGCTTTCTCAAAACGCTGGTTCTTAATATATTAGACCGCATTCCTCAGTTACAGCAAGTGTCCATCCTCGCGAACAGGCCATATTTCTATCGAGGAAGGCGAATGATCGGCGCCGGGCCGCTCGACATTAAAGAGCTGAATTAATTGGAATTCCCTCGCGATATATTCCCACTAGGATTTGGTCAAGGGTCATCTCGGAACCCTCCTGTTTGCCCCACCAACAAATAGGTTCTCTTTGCCAGCTACCGTATTATTTTAATAAATTAGCCACGCCTTATAGATCCCTTTTACCTAAATCTAGGTTATTAATTAGCTAAAATAGAAATAAGAATCTAATATTTATCCTAAATATTAGGCTTCCTTAGGAAAAAGGTATTCACAGCCTGCGTTTCCTTTCCCCCAATCGTGCTTTTATTTCTTTGTAAAAACCGCCTTCTTATATACACCTCGACTCAATAACACGCCGGTAGTCACTGACCACTGGCTATCGCATATCAACCTTTCTAAACCAGCACCTCATTCATTTACCTCGATTTACCGCTTGCCGCCATTATCGTTCATCGAAATGGCGGCATTACACGACTTCCTGGCCTTTCGGTTACCGGCCACTTGCATCCGTCCCATTGCCCTTGCGCTCGGCAAACGTGATTTAGGAAATCTCATTGGTTCCTCGCCTGCAATGCGGCTGAAGTCCGGCAGCGTACTTCCGCACCGTTCGAGTTCAGGGTGGCCAGACCCATTCTTGGGAATGAGCGCGTCATTGTCATCGCCTGCAACCTGATCGAGAGAAACAGTTACAAAGTCCAGTCATCATCTTCCCCATACTCAAGTCTATGCTTTCTCTCTAATGCTCGCTCTGCAGCGTCAGCTTTGTCTGCCCTGGTAAGAAAGTCCACTTCATTCCAGACATCTCTTAACCTTCGATCTGCGGCGTAATCCGGAAGTCCTGAGCGATCCCATACGTCTCTGAATATTCCAGTTGCCTCAGTGGATTCCTCCGGGTCAATGCGGAAGTCGTTGTTCTCATCCGCCAAGATTGGTAGAGGACTAGGAGTCAAAGAATCGGAGGTGAGAAACCCGAGGAGCTGTAACTTCTGCTCAGGAGTTAGGCGGTATATCCTATAGGTTACACCATTCCTATCAGAGTGAAAGTATATTGCGTCTGGATCCATGTTGACATCAGGTACCGGCTGGCGTCGATCGAACAGTACTACGCCCCCTATAATTCGGGCCTCTGCCCAATATCCTACCATGTCCGCTACCCCGCTAGGGTACCTATCTTTATTCTTGTACCAAGGATGATAGAACAAAGTCGGGTCGGGGCCATCTGGGCAGTATCCCCAGTAAATCTCGTCAGATATCGGCGGTGCCCATTCGGTGATGCCATCGTCTTTGTGTAGACTTTCGTCAAGGTTGAAGAGAATGACAGCAATTTGATGAATTGCAATGGCAACAATCTCGATGAGGCGGGTATTGAAAGATCGCGACCCTGGAGCAGCAGCCTGGTACGCAAACAGAAGCTGACGGCATAAGTTATTAGTCGTCATACCTTCCAAACCAGCTTCGGCTTCTTATACTTACTCTGGAGTCAAATTTGAGGACAAGGGGGTCAAATCTGTCGCGAAACTCTCTTGTCTTATCAAGAATGCCTGGGCAAAGCTCGTCATGAACGCTGCTAATAGGGTGGTCTTCATGAGGACGTCCACCTCTCGAGTCGAACGCTACGTCGCCGAGAGGCAGTCCATCGATGATTTGGGCATAGGTAATCTCTGCAATGTCTGTATCTAGAATCCGTGAAACTGCTCGTATCACAGGATTCTGATGGCTCTCGTCCAAAACATCTATTGTGAGTTGCCTGAACCCAGTTTCCGCTTCGTTGCCATCGTGGCCGTTTTTGACTGGTAAGTCGCCCGGTTGTGGAGGTGATTTGTCCATGACTACAGCGATGCGTTGCGTGAAGTAACAGGCGAAAGATGGGTTGCACACACTTGAAGTCTGTTGATGAGGAAGATGGGGAATAAGATGAGCGCCTAATTGCCAAATTTAGATGTCGCGTTACTTTAAGTGCCCGGTGATTGCCTTTACCTGCTAGCCCGAAACGCGGAGAGGATGGCCTACCGGCGACCTGCTGGTAACTACGGACGGAATTCCGTACAGTCGCAGGCACCTATTCAGCCTTATCCACAACAGTCTTCTACCTCGGCTTCTTTCTATGGCTATACTGGGGGTAGCTCAAGCCGAAACTACGCCTATCAGGCTGAGCCCTCTTATCCACAGCCAAGGGGGTCCAGCCGACCATACGATCCTTACAACCGCAGGTAATTTCCCACCTCGACATTCCTTGTGGCACGATAAGATCAAGCGAGATCCTATTATTGGAAAAGATTGTGATGATCTCCGGAGAAGCTCGTGGTTATGGAGCGTTGTTAGCTGAAATTAGGCGCTGTCTCGATCGTTTGTATTTGAGTATTGTTTAGTTTCAATTATTTGAACTTTCTGTGTCTTTGTACTTCCGATTAGTAAACTGATAATCTTCATAGCCCTTCGTTGTCCCATTCAAGTAGACACTGTACTTCCTCTGGCCCTTTTCTGCTGGTCATGTTCGTGACTTTATCGTTCCGATACATATGCTATTGGTTCTAATGACGAATTAACTGTTGTTTGGTTTCAATAGACACCATTCTCAAAGTCAACAACGATGGCCCTTTCTACGAGACTGCCCACATGAGCAATGAATTCTTGGTGGGCTGGGTCTGTCTTGACGTAGTAGTCTCGATCCTCCACCGAGTTGAAGGTGACGACAAATCCATGTGTTATCCCATTCTGCCATGCATTAGCTTCAGATCAAGGAAAGACAACACGGCTGGAATCATTACCTGCATTCCCTCTGGTGAGTTATCCTTGCCTCCTTGGAGGGACAAAATGTATGGCTCATTGCTTGTAGGATGGATGCATTTATCTTTAAGTCCGAGAAAACGATCGCAGGTCTAGCGGAGGTTGGCGTTTTAGTTGATTGTTGGGGTGTGTCCTTGGTTTTTCACATACTTGTTTGATATCATTCGGACCAACCTGTGACTTAAATTGAAAGAGGACAGTATGGGTAATCGACATGTTGCGTGAAACCAATCTTGGACGTTATGTTGAGAGCGCTTTTGACAGTTTGGTGCGGGGTAGTCTAAGAATTGTGTAAGTCAAAACGAGATATTGGTAGGTCAAATAGGTATGTACACATTATGCACATCACGTGGACTGTTTATGTAAGGTCGCATTTGAGACGTCCGGGACCCGGTGAAGTAAAGGCGCAATAACGTTGATAGTGTTCTTTGTCATCTTGTGTAGTGGAGCTTGCTTTTCCTTCAATGGCTGCAAAACACAAGACCTATTCCACTCTTCCGTCTCTCCAAGCACGGGACATGATCCTGGAAAGGGTGTGGCGGAATGTTCTTCTTAACATTTGAGTCAAATCCCGGGGGATGACTCTAGGTCCTTCTTTTAATATTTCGGTATCTAAAGCACGCGGTTACCTCTCGATGCTCTGGTCTTAGCTCTAGACATCGGCCAGGGCAAGCCCAGGCTTGACAAGATCAGGTGATTCGTTGTATGGGGTTGTAAGCCCGGATTCCATAAAGAG
Organism: Fusarium verrucosum; assembly: GCA_013623715.1. Lineage (NCBI taxonomy): Eukaryota > Fungi > Ascomycota > Sordariomycetes > Hypocreales > Nectriaceae > Fusarium > Fusarium verrucosum. The sequence goes on from JABFFJ010000051.1 coordinate 64,187, forward strand.
TTTATGGGGCTGTGAACTAAATGTGAGAAAATGTGTTCCTTATCGATTTCCAGGGCTTAATGTCTCTTTTCCTACCAAAGTCGAGAAATCGACCGAACTTGGCGAGTTTGGCACAGTCGAATTCGGTTGGGAGGCTGAACAGGGACTGCTGAATCAGGCTGATATCTGGTTCCATTGTTGCGGATTCGATTGATTTTGGAATTTTGATATGTCGGGGGAGTGTGGGATCGTTAAGAGGGGGTAGCACGGATTTGGGCTCCTTCGTCGTCGTTGGGACGGATCTGCATCTGGTGAGGTCAAGAAGTTGTTACAAACAAATCACCACATTATAAGGAGATACCTATAGGTGATATATGACTCACGAATGACTACGCCGGTGCACCATCTCGCAAGTGTGCTAGATCCGTCTCGACTGTTGCTTATATACATCAGGATGTTCGGAGAAGAGGATACGAGATATGACACAAGCCTTCAAGTGGCTAACTTTTCATTTTGAATGTGCGTTACGTAATTCCATATTTGGTCTCGAATTCTAATAGTATTGGATACGAGGCAGATGGTTGTTACACAAACACCGAAAGCACAACGTGACATTCAGCCACATCCAGACAACGATAGGCTGAAAGCCAGAAATTACTGCAATATCGCAAATACTATGTATGTTACACTTCGAATACAAGGTCGTTTCCCGGCTTGCCGAGAGATATGGAGCCTCAATCCTGATTGCCGACCAGGACTGAAGGTGTTATGAGCCTGGAATTACGGAACATCCACTACCCAACACGTCCCGACAGCGTTGAACCGCCCCAGTTCGAAAATAGCACTTGAAGAATAGCTGTAGCTATGCATCGATCGAAATGGCACTGGGGCTGCGAGATTTTGTCAAGCTCAGCAGCAGCGATAACACCAAAGGGCCACATTATCGACTTGACGCGATCGCCAGCAATGACTTCATATCCAGCGCGCAAAGAACACCATAAAGTACAGGTACAGATCTTGCCAAGCATGATCTTTTCTGTTTGCAGAAAGCTCTTTGTTCATTATTGTCTTGTTTCCGGGCCACACCACGACAAGCAGCCCATCCAGCAAACACTACCACAAAGAGCTGAGCCCAAATAGACGACAGCCGTTACTATCTGTGATCGTCACTACCACCTGAATATCGATATCCCAAGACCTGAGCACGAATATATCAAGAAGCGTGGCAAGACGTGGAAGAGCTATGTCTGGGGTACGTGGGAGTTGGGCAAGGAGCATCGATGGCTTCTGTTCAAGCTTGACGCTTTTGTGTTGACATTTACTTCGGTAGGTAATCCTCAGGAAGGCTGATCAAGAGGACACCAGCAATGCATTCTTTAGTGAGATGAAGGAAGAGCTCGGCATAAATGGCAACGAGTTGGTTACGAGTAAGTCGCGCAGGCAACTGGCGATCCTAGTGGCAACTTACATCTTAACAGGCACCTCCGTCTGCAATTGGTAGTATTATTGGGCTAAATACCTCATAATCTACTTCACAGCCGAGTGTCACGTCATTAGGCTATTCCCTCACTCGAAGGAGGTTGGCGCATCGAATGCATGCGCTTGGGCTCTGCAGTCATACAAATCTCTGCATACTCCACGATTCCTTGTTGGCCTTCTCTAGCAGGTTAGATTCTCCGTGTTAGCTATCTCTACTCCAGTTGACTCACGCGGCTTTAGATCCAGCTTCTTCCCGGGTTTTCACGATATAGTCGATTGTAGGCACACCCCTTGCTAAATCGGCAAGCGTGAAATTATCTTTTGGCTTGTCGGCAGCCTTGGAGACATATCTGCAAGATGTTGCTTGTAACGACGCCCACGGTCGCGCGACATGTAAGTCATTTCCCAGTCCACAACTTGGAGTCAATGGCTAAGAATGTTTGGGGCTCTGACTCTCGATTAGCTATATCATAGCCATTCCCCTTGCCCTATATGGTTATTAAATGTAATATTGCCTTAAAAGCAAAGTGGGGTTATCACAGCAAGAATAACATAATAGTAAAAAATATAATAATAGGCGTAGTGCACTATGCTAAAAAAAATATAATAACCTTCATATTAAAGTATTAGCAATATAGCTACTGCCTTAACCTTATAACCAAACTCATTATCAGATAGGTTACCTTAAGCATAAAAGAGATATTTCCCCTAGGGCTCGGCAGCCCGATTTTCTCCTCTACCATCAACTTCCAAACACAATCAACCGCTGGCACAAGAACAAATGAAACCCAGTAACAGCTGTGTGGTTATATCTATTCCCCAACCCTCCGCAAAACACCAACACTTGACGAATGACAACAAGAGAACAGGGGGTCTGCGTCGGACGATTGAAGCCCATCGATCGAGCTAGAAAGGGGAAGTGGACGGTGGCCGTTGTCAGATCCATCCTTCTGGGTTGACATACACACTTCTTGCGGATATTTACAACTCAATGGCCCCTGAGAACCCTCATGGATGGGGATAAGCTATGATCTACGTTCTCCGAAACCCATACGCTCAGCCGACCATGGGTATATTGACTAATGAGATTCGACAAAGAGCCTGCCCCTGTTCACAAAGGGCATACCTAGTTGCCCAAATCAATAACATGCCTTTACCCACCTGGCACTATTATTGCAATGGCTCTCCAGTTAACACATCCTCTATTCACGGCAACAATCAGCAACCTCAACATCATAGCAAACTGCTTTCGGTATTTTAGTGAATTGACAAACTGGTCCTATGGTTGCGACACCCAAATACTTGGTGACTTCCTATTGCAAGGGTGGCTTTCTGTAAAGCTTAGCTAGAGGAATCCAATTCTATCACTTTTGTTGAACCTGCGAGTCCAACCGTCATAGCGCTCATGCCTAGTCTACTCCAAAGGACCATACATCTTCTCATACATCTGGAGCTTACGCTTCGCGTCTGCCATGCCCACTAGAAATATGTTTGCGAGAGTCTGTGAGAATTCGTTCCTGAGACAGAATCTACGAAGCTCGGCGTGATCGACGGTCTCGTTGCACATGGTAGCTCTTTCGTTCAAGTAGCTGGCGAGCTCAACTTGACTGGGATGAAGTACCCAGTCAACTCCTTCCAGCATTTCGAGAAGCTCAAAGATGCTGCGTGATTCTGCTAGTTGGATGAAGTCGGCGAGGGCATGCTCTGAAAGGTCGTAGATCTTGTACTCGATGGCAAGGCCGTAGACTGACAGACAGTCAGACATCTCACAGTCCACTCTGTCCTGTTCGTAGTAGCCTACTGGCTCGTTTCTCCACCAGGTGTGGGTGCGGAGGAAGTGGATGAACGCGTACGTTTCTCTTTCGTCCAGCCAATTGAACTCCAACATTCCATCCTTGTAGGCGGCCCAGAGTTGAGGATATGGTTCCAGGAGGTAGACGGGGATCCAAATCATGGTGCCGTCCTTGAACTTCGTTAAGATGGTGCTGAAATTGAAACCTGGTGGTCTGGCTCGGAAGTCAGTGATTAAGTTGTTGCGTGGTGTTGGTATTCAGAATACTCACGGCCCGGTAGGCATGGCATCAATTTCAGCAGCGCCTTGACCCTCCATTGCTTCTCGATTCGGTATGAAGGAACGAACGTTTGAGTGAACTTATTCTTTCGAGTTTCCTTGTGAATTATGATCAGCAAACGACGGGTAGCTTTGACTCAAATTCGCACTCACCTGTGACAGTGAAGAGATATGAAAGAATAGAAATAACGAGGAGGGAAAAATGAAAAAGAATAAAACAATACAGCAGTAGCTTATGTGGGTCTTTCGCAGTGATTCACTGCCTGCTTCGACCCAATAGCCTCTGTTGAAATCTCGCCGAGGCATACGTAGGTCAAATACGATTTATTCAAACCAAGTATTTGTGTCACCATTATAATTAAAAACTCCAAGTTGAGCTTTATCCTAATAGGCAGGCTTCAATAATTACATCTACGATTTTATTTTATATACATTTGTGACCAGAAAATATGGTTTGTGATGTATAAATACAACATTATTATGGCTACGAAGACTAGACACTCGTGGTAGTGAGTCAATTACTTACTACTTATATAATTAAAATCTTCATACAGGCTCAGTATAATACTAACTGATCTTGCCATACTTCAGGTATTTGACAATAGTATTTAGAAACTTTCAAAATTCGAGCGCCATACTCCTACTCCAATGTTGCTTTCAAGAGGGAGATGTGCTCAAGAAGATGAGGATCCAATGAAACATTACATCGATGAGTACCCATAAATACTAGATCAACATATCACGTCATTATTATTTTTGTACAGGCCGGGGGCATGACTGGCATTTTTGTGTTTGTCTAACTTTGGATACAATATTGGAAGAACCAGAAGATTCCTCCCTCCAAGCTTCATCATCGGGTTCACGTCTGTGATATTGTCAGAACAAAAGAGCTCTTCGAAGCGCGAGCTTCTGCGTATGCTAACCATCATACCATGTTACTCCAAACTTGGATTTGATACTGTATAGGAGCTGTTCCAATGAAAGGGATTCCGAAATGTTGTGGGTTGCATCTAGTACCAAGTCAATATAAGAGGCCCGTTGAGCAGAAATGTCGGGTTCTTACTAATACATCTCGTGGCTCGTAAAGCTACGAGATTCAATGATATACACCACCTGGGAAGCGGAAGTTGGAGAGAACCTCGAGCAGTCCGTCGAACAGGGGGTCGTTAGTTCGCAGTGTGCGCCCATGGTAGTCGCACCTATCCGTGACAGCATTCCTCGCAGTAGCACGTCGGATGATGTAGTCCTGGACCCAGTTGGCGTTGTGCTTTACCCAGGTGCGATTAGCGAGGAAGTTGGAAGTGATCCTAGGGAGCGGGATTTGGTATCCCAGTCGTTCAACCTTGCGCAGAGCCTGATCAGCTAGGCCAGGCAGGCCAGCCCAAAGTGCTTCTCTGTGGACAACCATAGCATCCTGGAAGTCCTGGTCGTCATTGAAACTTCGGAACTCGATGCCGTTGCTCTGGCACATGTAATTGCCATACTGCAGGTAGTTCGTGATGATGTCGGACTGTCGTCTGATCAGACCAGGCCACTTCAAGTGGCCATTGACGAACTTGGCAGCGAAGCCAGGGTAACGACTGATATCGGCCCAGGGGATGTTAACCCAGCCATTCTGCCACTCAATCGTGGCACAAGGATCAAACGCACGGCTGATGCTTGCCGTCAGTAACAGTCTACAGACAATAGCAGTTTGCACAATACACACCGGCGTTCTTCACCGACAGAGAAGACATTATGCTCGGAGCCGTCCAGGTCGGCTTTAATGTTGTTTCTGACGGGCTCGTTCATACTTCCGATGCCGTAATGCTGCTGACCCCAGAGCATATACTCGGATTTGTAGTCCTGTGGCTGGTGGGACATTTTGACTGAGATGTGTTTGGTTTCCGTGTTATTTGCGATGCAGGTAGCCGAGTGTATTCAGGCTTGGGTCTCTGAAGAATCAGGAAGCGAAGGGGTGAGATTAGGAAACCGGAAAGCCCAGACCTCTTGTGAGATGTAAACAGAAGACTCGCCCCCCTTGATTCTTCTGCTTTTGAGCTTGTGGTTGGACGGCCGCCTGCAGCTCCACTAGCAGATTTGGCTACCCACCCACTTGGCCGTTCACTCCTCAATCGTCGTTTGTACGTTCTGTTTGATTCCAATGCGCTTTTCGTTTACCTGATTTCTCTGTGGTACACAATTCAAGTTCTTTTGGATGACATACATACTTATAACCATGCAACGGATCTTCTTACTCCCATCGATTCGCTGATTTGCCAAATCCGATCTGGCATCCCAACCTTTTCTTCAAGGCTCACCACACCCACACGATCTATTCTCATACCATGAGTGATTTAACATCCCTAGGCCTCGCATATCTGGTTCTCCTCGCTAATAGTTACCCACAGGCCGTTTGCTAAAGTCGAGAACCAAGATATCCTCCGTCGCCCTTTCACCACACCCTCCCGAAAAAGAACACCGCCATGCCACATCGTCTCTATGAACTGCACGACTTCCTCTATATTGTAACAGATAGCTCACCACAAGGTTCGCCTCAGTCCAACTTGTTCAGCCGGACTACGGTGCTCGGCAAGCGCGCTTGTCATTCTGCCAACCTATAACCCAACGAGGATCCCAGAACCAGGCCCTGTGCGCCCACATCCATCGAGACAGCCGGTCTCGGCGGCCCGAAGTTGCTCTCTTCGTCACCTGCTTTTACGGTCTCCAAAATCCTTCAAAGAGCCTGCCTGTATTCCTTACTGACCCAGTGACGCCAGATTAGGCTGGCCTTGAGTGCTTGAACCCGACACCAACGTGCTTTTATCCTCGATAATGTTCTTCTAGTGAGCCTTGATATTTCCAGGTGCGATATCAAAGGTTATGCTGTTCGGGTAGTTGCCAGCATGCTGAACTTGAAGTTTGACTTCATCTCAGGGGTAAACCGAAATCAGGATATCGTGCTAGACTTGTCGGAGTTGCGTTATGACTGTGTGGCCCACGATCTGTGAGTTACCGTCTTGAACCTCACAACTCTCACTTAATAACTGGTTCGAATCACAGATAATAATTGCCGAGCCGCTTTCGTCTGCCAGCATAAAGGGTCAGGACCCAACGCTCTGGGGCCTATAATAAGCGGTGGATGAAAGAGGAGTGCGCAGTGATTGTAAAACGTCTGGAAAAATCTGAATCATCTCACCTGTCCTCAGAAAATACTGCCTTGAGTCGGAGTCCCAATGTTGGCTTTACTGCCGGCCCCTTCCATTGTGTTGTGATTTCCCTACCTCGACCGGTCTGCCTCCACTCAAGTGTCTTGAGACCTATGATAATTCGGTATCTGCTCGTTCGATTGATTCCTACGCAACTACTCTGCCAATCGTGCCGTATAGCAGCCTTCCATGATTTTGCTTCTGGGGTCTAGCTCTGCCCCTGGCCCCTGCGCCAATGTAGGGTGTGGGAGACCGGGCTTTGAGCCACAAAGCTCAACAACAGATAACACATCTGGCCACATCATCAGCAACTAGACAAACATCTTCGGGGTTTTTTTGAGATGTATATTGTGGTAAATGCTTGCCTTCCACTATCAGACTCATGTAAATGTTGCTCCATTGCGAGTCCGAAGGTGAGTCAACCCCAGTATTCGCATATCTACAAAGATCCTGAGACTCAGGGGAAGCCAATGGACCGATCCTCTCAGCAGTTTTGTTACCCATTCAATTGAGCAGGGAAAGACGAGCCGTCGACCCCTACAACAATAAAGTGAAACCATTCCAAATCCTGAAAGTCTGAAGCCTCTTGGCCATACCGAAGTCGAGGGACGCTCCCGATGAACAGCTTGTACCAGTTTATGTGGATTGTCATTATCTGATGGTATGAGGACTGTACGTGGCTCTCCGAATGGTAAGTAACCTACCTTTGTTCCGGCAGAGCAGTATTCTTGCAGTGATTAAACTGCTTCTTGGACCTAAGATGAGCTGCGAAGGTTTATCTTTGGCCCATGCGGGATTCTCGCTCGGGGGCTTCGATAGTCATCCGTGGATCGTCTAGTATCAGCGTACGGGAGCATTATCTATTAAGGCCATACCAAGTTAGCAATAATGTATGGTACGAGTGGCTCGCACAACGAGAACCATATCAACCAAAGCTTCACAAGTCCTTGGAAGCTTATTATTAGACTATTCATTGTCCTGTGGGGTGTTGACAGCTGGATTGAAAGGTTCCAACCACGCAAATCTGGGGAGAGAATATACAAGACTGGGTAGTTGCCGGATCTTAGAAGGCTTGAAAGTAATCAAGTGTGCAAGCTCAAGGTTCGATCGCTTGCAAGCGCATCAAATGTTTGAAAGTCTCTACAGCGGTGTGTGTGCCAATCACAAGGTAGTCGTGAGGAACTTAACTTATTTGGACAGGATCCGTTCCCCTGAAGCTTATCTCCCTTGTTGATTCCCCTCGACTCTTGGATATACACTATTGCTTTGGTTTTACTTATGCGTATGCGATCTCTCTGGAGCTGTTCTTCTCTCGGCCGCGGTAGCCTTTCTGTCAAGTTGAGGTGCATCTGGCTGCCCTGAGGCGATTGAAGAAGAACCTATAGATTGGTGAGATGGGGCAAAAAGATGTATCTACAGCAGACTCACCATTTGGCTGGAGTATGATTATTGGTGCACCGATGGGTTTGGATGTAGGCATTCGGGGTTTCGTGATATGTCTAGGTAGCCACGACAGCTGTCGGTAAGACACAGCGACCACTTACCATGCACCTTGCCTGTTCTTAATTTGTAAGCTAAGAATTGGCCGCTCGACGACTCAGGTTGACGAGAATCAAGCCTGGTCTTCCTTGTTCAAGTTCAGATCCCCTGAGCCTCATGAACTCGCATGGCTTCTTGAGTTGAGTAGGGGCTCAAGTGTCAACTTCGATGCTGATAGGGGTCGCTGCTTCGATGCCGTAGTTGGCTAGGTCTAGAGATAAACTGAGAGACTGTCGTTTTGATTCTCACCCGAGGGGTATGAAGGTATCGCCCGAGTGAGCGCAGTACTGCGCACAGGTTCAGTTGTTAGCGGGAAGACACCGCTCAGGGGCTGCAGAATACATACCAACAAAGACGATAGCTGGTTGCTCAACAAATAAGGGAGGCCTCTGCACTATAGGACACAGGTAATGTGTGCAGCGCTTGCTGGAGTTCAGTAGTGCTGGGGTTACTCGCCAGTCATGACACACACTCACGCTTGGGTCAGCTTTCCTGTTCCCTAGACAATGCAATACCGAAATAGAAACGGAAGAAGGTTCAGACCAACAGTATAAAAGGTCGGTGAGGTATGGACGATGATGGGATCACTGGTTGGTGAGGTGTGCCGAAGTGCACGGGTGTTGCTGATGTGGGAGGGATTACATATTATTGTGATCCGGTATTTCGCTGAGCACCATGCACTGATATTTTATAGGTCCAGAAGGTCGAGCAGTTATAATACCGAATAGTAGTGCATCAACGTCTGTTTTAGAAGACCCATGACCTCACTGTTAGTGTGATATGCCTTGTAAAAAACGGACGTTCGGCGGCCAGGGCTTTCGTCTCGCCCCGAGCAGCACTGCCAGCACGAATATCAGATATTATTTCGCGTCTGTTTTGGCTTCTCCCCCCTCCCTTCTCCCCACTACTCCAACATTCATCGACTTGTGATCGGAGTCAGCTTTTCAACTTTGCAACTCAGCTCAAAAGACGTGAGTGACTTTACCTTTGCATATTCTTTACGACTTTCTCGTGTGCTAAGTTATTTCAGATCACCGGCCTCGATCGCGAGAAAAGGCAGCCAAAATGAGCGTCGAACGTCAGGGAACTCCTCCTGAGGGAACTCATGACAGCGGCTCCAACCAGGGAGACAACAGCCCTGGAAATCATGGCATCCGACCGGAATCCCCGATTCTCAACCCGTAAGTATCTCCTGACACTCTTAACTATTTGTTGTGAAGAGTACTGATCTGTGTTGTTGACAGTGCCATGGTGTCCATCTACTTTGGCCCTGGTGGTACCTATGGTGTCGAGAGGATCCATGCCGCCATGATCGATATCATGAACCCTGCGTTCCTCCGTCGCTTCACTAAATGGGGCATCCTTGAGGTTCCTTCTGCTCCTCGTGAAGCCCGTACTGCTTTCGTCCAATACCTGTACACTGGGGTGATTCGCTTCCCTGACTTGAACGAGTTCCGCCGCATGGATGACCTCTTCGATGCTCTCGAACTTGGCATCCACATGTACTCCCAGGGTGAGCATAACGACATCGCCGAGATGAAGGACCAGGCTATCAGCTACCTTGAGTCCATCCGTCAGCTCTATCCGGCCACCAAGATGCGCGAGTACGTCACCGAGGTCATGGACAACTTCTGGCCTACCATCCACACTGCATGGATTGATAATCAGGCCGCCCTTGAGAGTCCTGACTGCAACAACATCGGACTTGCTGCCGCCCTTCGGGCAGAACGTGAGGCCGAGGAGCGCCGCGCCATTGTCTCCCATTTCAGCGATGACGACTCCAACGAGAACAAGGATTCTGACGACAAGGAAGATTCTGAAGTTCTGAGCGTCGTTAGCAAGACTGAGTACCCCCCTTACAACATTGTGGGAAGCAACGGCCTCATCGACCTCGACCAGGCCAACTGGCCCCCTGGTTACACCCGTTTCTGAACTGGTATTGCGTGGGTCGACCGGCGAGGACATGTAACGACGAACATGTAACAATGTGCATATGGCGATGTACATGTGATGATGGACATAGTGAGATAACTGGTAACGAGATGACTGGCATAATAGGGTTTGGGATGGCTAGCATATGGCTTTGAAGGCGGATATTGAGAAGTGAAACCCATATAATAATAGCAGCAAATATGTCCAGTAATACAGTCCATCTATGTCCTTAAACCATGTGATTATGATCGTGCCTCTCATGTGTAGTGATTAGTTCTAAGTCGATGCATGGTCCATGACTAGATAAGAGAAAGCAATTTCTATGCCACGCAAGATAACAAAGAAGACAACAGCAACTCTTATTATCATAAACAAATTATGAAATGCTCTTGCTGGTATTACTGGATGCCTGCTTCAAGGTAACAAGGGCAAACTGGATGTCATATCCCTCATGTCACAGTATTATATTCAAAGACCTACTACGCTTCTTGTCATGGAAAAGAAAATCAAGATGAATATCCATTGTTCCCTATCAACAAACATAAGGGGGCGATCATCAAAGACAGACCCCGTTTAATCTATTCATGTTTTCTAAGGCTGTAATAACTCAAAGCAATCATTTCAGATACCAGCAAACTGGCATAACACCGCGGTACCAGCCTGTCTTTGTTTCTTAGTGGTTCGAATGGCTAGATCTCGACCGGGCCCTTGCCAAACAACAAACACAGGAGAGCAAAGTAAACGGTTCCATACAACAACCCACCAAAGGGCATTTCGTAAGGTCCGATGTTAGAACTGGTGAGTGGTTACCCGAAACTGTACCCCTGAGTTATCAGGAGGAAACTGGCCAGGCCAGCTGCATACCTACTGTCAGTGCCGCACAGCCACAGCCCTTTGGCAGTGCCATAAGCTGTTTGACAGGTGACGCTTGCGAACGCCTGATTGGGTCGCGTGTTGTCGTTCATATGCACTCTTTTTGCCCCCACACCCTATTTCCTGTGCAACGACACCGGACCACTCTCATTTCCAATTCCTTCTTACAATGAATGGGCAGATTGCGGCTGACATCGCAAACTCGTAACCATGCTCCAACGGATTGCTTACTTACATGCTGAAGGACAAAGATTCAAGGAGGCTTTCGATCGTCGTCACCGATGGCAGACCAATGTTTTACAGGAAGCCAAAGCAAGGGTCTGAGGTGGTAGTCAGAAGTATTGGCACTGTACGAGGCATTCGTTCTATTGCACAAACAAGTAAATGAGACAAACGGTCAATTGCGAAAGCTAGACCAGCTGCATTAGTACTGATTCGATACAGTTTCGGCTATCGGTCAATGAATGTAAAAATGGGGTCGTATCATGATTCTTTTTTACTTGCTTTATAGCCTGGTGAACATCAAAAGCTTGTGGAAACATTCACAATATGACTAATGAGGTGACCCGAAAATCAGATTTAAACGCAGCTTGCATTGAAAGTAAGGTTGACTTGCTATTCACCTTTTACCCCAGCAACATTCGACAAGAAGCATAGCACAAGGCTGAAAGTCCATACCGTTGATTGGAGTCTCATGCAGCCTTCGGTGTAATGCCTAAACCTTAATATTGAAAGACATGATATATTAGAGAATATATGTAATATTGTTCAATCATATTTGTCTTGTACTCTCTCACGTTTATTAATCATGGCCACATAAAGATTTTACTCCCAAAGAGTGTCATCCTGTTTCATGCTCGAACTTTTAGATGCCCTTATAGAAATTCAAAAAAAGAAAAATTAATACCACTTTTTAATATCTGTCTTATTTTCTATAAAATGCTCCTTACCTCCCTCGCCTTGAGTATATCATCATTTAAAATGCAACAAGACAAAACATCCTCCTTCTTTTTGAGAAATGCACCTCTCATCAACCCCAGATGCAAGCGAAGGCCTCCAAACTTGGGTGGCCATCAGCCGAGGTGGCGATAGAACCAGAAAGCCCCCGAGACGGAGATTTGGAGATAAGGGAAGCCCCCTTCCTAGCAAGAAAGTGTACGCAATTCTTCTCATATCATGACAAATCTTATGCTAACAATATTGCTTCAGGCTGGTACGTGCAGATGATTATCAGATCAAATTCAACAAAGATTCCGTCTTGAACATTGCCAAAGTGTTCGTCACCAACCATCCCGACTTCGCTGCACGCTTCGACAGCAACAGCTTTTTTGACTGCAGCCCGACAGCCAAGCCTACTGCTGAGGTGGTCGCAGAATACCTCTTCCATGATTATCTGCCACAACGAAGGAGGCATGAGACTAGAGAGGAGGGGTACCACCGTGTGTTCACGATGCTACTTTCGTTCTATGAAGATGCCGAAAAGTTTCACCTTCATGATCTGAAGCTCAGAGCCTCTCGTGAGGTCAACATACTTACGCGGAAGCTGGGCTTTCTGGGCGTCCTCAAGGTCTTCATAGGAGAGCCGGTCTGGCGTTCTCCACAAACTGACGATCGACTGCTCAGGTCTCTTGCGTTGCAAGCCGCAAATTCAAGCCGAACAGTTCCCTCAGAGGCAGCAAAGATTGTGGAGGCATGGGTTGGCCATGACATCGACGCACGGTTTATCCTCTTGAGGGGGATCGTTAAGCTAAAGCTTGCCCTTCAAGATACACAAACAGATTGCAATTTCTTGCATCTACCTCGGTAACGCCTGAAGGAGCCCCCTCGGTCTTTTTCTCTTCCATGAAACCTTTGGGTTGTTTGCTAACTCGACAATGTGTGTTGTAAGAGTTGTACTAGAGGAGGCTCTACAGGCCTTGCCAGGTATAATGCCGAAGTGCTTTCTGGACTAACGATTTTGTTGAATCACATAATTTAATATTTTGCTTAATAAGAATACGTAGATCGACGCCCACCTTCACTTTTCAACTTTTTCTTGAATGTCAAAGAACTCCCCCATCAGAATAATGAGTTATCATTTCCAAGTCAAGTAAGTAAGTAAGAAAGTCCTTCAAGGTTCATCAAGAATAAAAGCTGTTCTCCCCAACTTATGTATACCGTGTTGTGGTTGAGGCATGAGCCACACTCATGAACAAAGATTTCAATGCCATTTCCCGTCGAGCATGTTACTTACAGGACCAATATTCAATAATGCATAGATTTACATCCATGAGTCCTTAAGGTGCAATGTCGACCCTACGAGCCATATGAATAATTCGTAAACTCTGTCCCACAGTTCCTGTCGATTTGTGGACGCGCCGGCACTGCAGTTCAGTCTTGTCACTGCTAGGTCGAAATGATGGATAGAAAACCATTACTTACATGTACGGTTTTCAATGAGTTAAAGTTGAAAGAAATGAGGAAAGATATTTAGAAAACAACATAAAAGCTTCTCTGGGCTCGGTCCAAAAAGAAAGAACAGGGTTTCCCCAGATCTCGTCAGGGATTTATCCCGGCTGACATGGGTTGGGCTTGGTGGTTGATATCCTTGCCCTGGTTATCAGGGGTCCCTCGGCCGAGCTTAGTTCGTGCGAGGTCGATTTCGTTCCAAGTCCCCCACCTACTGATTGGCGTGAGCTCTCAGAGACAATACAGCACTGTGGAAGAAAAAAGCATCGCCATTCTTCACTATACCCTGTTCAGATCTCGCACGAAACTCCGGGCATATCATTTTCGCAGAAATCCACCAAACCGACACAAAAACATAAATACCTAGTGTCTGCACCATGAATCCCGAGCATCTTATTCTGTTGCTTCTCCTTCCAGCAGCCATCTTTGCATGCTTGATCTACCATTTCGGCCTTTTACTACTCTCCTTGTCGCTTCTCAAAGCCCGCATTCTTGAGTTTACCTTGGCGATGCACTCCTCTACGATGCCAGAAACACCTGATGTTGAGAGCAACCCGGCAGACAGGCCAGTCGAAAACGAGGAACGAATCCCCCCTGATGGAGGATCCAAGGCATGGGCCTGTGTTGCCGGCTCATTCTTGTTGCAGTTCTGCTCATTTGGCTATGTCAACGCGTGAGTCTCACCTCTCCTCCGGAAAACAGTTCACTGATCTCAAGGCTATAGATGTGGCATGTTCCAGCTCTACTATTCCGACGTCATGCTCAAGGACCAGACATCATCTGCCCTGGCATGGATCACCACTCTGCAGATCTTTCTGATATTCATGTTCGGTCCTGCTGTCGGCAAGATGATCGACGTCTTTGGTTGCCGCAAAGTACTCCCACCGTTCAGCATCATGGCTGTCTTTTCGGTTTTCATGTTGAGCCTGTGCACAAAGTATTGGCAGGTCATGCTTGCGCAGGGTGTCGCTTTCGGTCTGGCTGCTGCTGGACTGTCTCTTCCCGCCATAGCAACGGCTACACAATGGTTCTCGACCAAGAAAGGCCTGGCTGTCGGTATTGTGTCAGCTGGGAGCAGTCTAGGTAAGACGATCAATCCCTACCGCATATATACATAGCTAACAGCGGAACAGGTGGTGTGATCTACCCGTGTATGATCCCAAGACTCATCGAAGAGGTTGGCTTTGCGTCAGCCGTTCGTTGGACTGCACTTCTGCAGGGAATCCTCTTAGTTATCGCCAACCTTCTTTGCTCTTCACCATTCCCGCCTACTAGTCGAGCCGCGGCAGGAGAAAATGACACGACGCCTTCGAGGAGTGTTATGTATGGGTTCAGAAGCTCGTCTTGGGGTTTCTTCGTCTTGGGTTGCTTCTTTACCATGTGGGGTCTGTTCGCGCCCCTCAACTACCTCCCGGAGATGGCCTCCCTTCATGGCTACAATGACTTTGCTATGTACACCTTGGCCATTGCCAACGCCGGTTCCCTGGTCGGTCGGATTGCGCCTGGTTGGCTCAGCGACATCATTGGGCAATTCAACACTATGGTTATTGTGACCAGTCTGTCCGGGATCCTGGTTCTGGCCTTCTGGCTACCCCTTGAGTTCCACACTTCCTTGGCTGGCATCATACTCTTTGCCTTACTTTTCGGCTTCGTCAGCGGTGGCTTTGTGAGTCTCGGTCCTGTGTGTGTCGTTTCACTTGCCGAAGACAGTGTAGATGATATCGGGGTCAAACTGGGTGGTTTCTGTTTGTCTATTGCTCTCGGAGCATTGACTGGTCTTCCCATCGAAGGGGCTATCAAAGACCGTGAAGGTAACCAGTTTACGGGTTTGATGTGCTTTGCTGGAGGGACCATGCTTCTTGGGGGGTTCTGTACAGCGTTTTCGAGGGTGTCCAAGGGTGGTTCTGAGCTCTGGAAGAAGGTTTGAGGCCCTAGGGCTCTTATGAAGACTTCATGTACATAGTCATGGTACATCTTGTCGGATACGGAGGTCATTGGTGTAGCATTGATGCAAAATCGTTGCGCCGGATGCGTAATGAGTTTGAGCCTCGGAGGACAGTAAAACAAAGAGAAGATAATTGAACATAGCCAAATGATCAATCGATAAGGTCTTCTCGAGAAATCTGACAACCAGTATTTTGACGAGTGTTGATGAAGTGATTGTGGTGTTGGTGATGAAAACGAGACACAAATAAGCACTAACAAAAGGACCAATTGTAATCAGCCCCGCTTGGCCTTTATACACACACAAGGCCTTTACTGTTCTATACCTGTTATCAACCTGAGATAAATGAAGCAATATTTAATTATAGTTAACATACAGGTTATCAATTGTAAGTAGCATTCCCATCCTCAAACTTATTTGTGTGTCTATTCAGATCCGAGCCAAAATCTTTGGGCAGCAAAATCTAGGCTAACCCGGCTCTTTGTCAGCCGAATCATCACTGGAGCTCGACCCATGCTTAGAAGCTGAATGTGCTGTGTGAGACGCTAAGACCACAGGCGTTTTGCTTCCGTCAATCACCACCTTTCACTAACTTGTACCACCTCCGTCCAAGGCTGCCACCCCATCTGATGGCCTCTCCAACCTCATCTTCGCATCCTTCACCGAGAGATCCTCATTCAGGCATTTCCGATGACATTCAAACAAGTCGGAAGCGTATCATTACGGCCTGCTTAACATGTCGTCGTCGGAAGGTCAAGTGTGATCATACACAGCCCATCTGTTCGCCATGTAAGAAAGGGAACCGCGTTTGTACTTATGTCAGTCCACAGTCAGCCTCTCAAACACCCTCTCGCCCCGTGAATGGCGGTAGAGTGTCGAGGAGTAACATGCGAACTGGCCCGGACGAAATACGGAACCGCCTTGAGCGTCTAGAACAGCTTCTAGAGCGTGCAATCGACGGCGGTATTACTACTTCGCAACCGCCTGGTGTGAGAGCACCAAACACAGAAAGCCCGCACAATCAGAATCAGGGACTGGCCGAGTCATCAAATTCACGTGCTGAAAGTTTATCGGCCGATGGTTACGATGGTGCTTTGCTCCTGGAGGCCCAGGGTGGTCAATCACGCTGGGTCTCATCTCTACACTACGCTCTCCTGGCCGATGAGGTAAATTTTCTTCTCGTTTCTATTCCAGTTTCTAACACTACGAGTTAGATCCATGATGTGAAAATGCTACTCGGAGACCAGTCCGGTGATGCATCAATAGAAGGTTTACCGACAGCTCAAGCAACGCCCCCCTTTCCGTTCTCGGGTACTGTTGTGGACAGTCTCGCACCTTGGGCACCCGATTCACCAGATAACTGCTTCAAGTTACTTGAAGTATTTTATTCTAATGTTGATCCAATGACGAGAATAGTTCATAAGCCTACACTCAAACGACGACTCGATCAATATATGAACCACACATATGGCACAGAAACTCCAACTGCAACCCACAGCGAGACTCAAACGACGGAGGGTATCGAAAATATCCATACATTTGAACCTTTGGCACTGGCTGTGTTCTACTCAGCCATCAATAGCCTGTCGGCGGAAGAAGCTATGTTGCAATTTGCTGCAGAAAAGCAAGCACTTCTCTCACAGTTCCAACGGGGGGTAGAGCTCGGGCTAGGACGAGAGAACTTTTTAATAACAACGAGTATCGAAGTCCTCCAAGCCTTTGTACTGCTTCTGGTAAGTCAATGCCCCTTTTTGGCTCTAACTTTCTGACTTGTCCGCAGACTTGCCAATCTCGGGAAGATGACATGTCAAAAACATGGGCTCTCCTCGGGCTCGTTTACAAAATGGCTCTCTCACAGGGTGTCCATAGAGAACCATCGTTGTTCCCGTCAAGAAACATGAACGCCGTCCAAGTTGAGATTCGCCGTAGACTGTGGCATCAGATATGCCATCTCGACTTCCGCTCCGCAGAAGCAAAGGGCCAGGAGCCTACGATATCAGATGACGATTTTACTACTCTTCTACCGCGAAATATTTCTGATGGTGATCTTACAGAAGATTCTCATCCCAGCGCGGCGACATTGACACCCCCTGGTTTCACTGACATGACAGGCCACTTGATCCGCCTTCACGGGCACCACTGCTTCAGGAGGATTGTTCGGAGCACTTACCAGCTGGAAAGAAAGATCAAATCTCGGCAATCCAATGCCAATGCGAACCTGGATCCAGTGCCGGAGCTTCAGTCTTTGTTCGAGGAGGTCAGAGGCATGGTGGATGAAATGGCCACTCATTTCCAAACGCAATACCTGCAATACTGCAATCCACAGATCCCCGAACAACGCATGGCCATTGGGCTTGCGACGGTGATTGAGTGGCGATGCTGGTCTATCTTCTGGCTTCGAACCCCAAAGCGGTACAGGGCGGCCGTGGTTACCCCTGAAATCCGACAAACGTACGTATGGCACCGTCATTCATGGAACGGTCATCATAACTCTTCCTTATGTGAAATAAGAGGCTAATCAAAATTTCTAGGGTGTTTGAGAAGTCTGTCAGCCTCATCCAGAGCCTAAACATGATGCCTGATGACAAAGATACCCGGAGGTTCCAATGGCACATCGGCGGGCATGCCTGTTTTCAATCCATTATGCACATCATCTCAGAGCTCGAAATGCACGAGTTTGACGCCCCCAGTCATCGCGCACAGAAGTCTCGCGCATTAGACGTTTTGAGGAAGACGATGAATACAAGAGGGCGAGAAGCTACGCCGATGTGGAACGCCATGAACCATATCATCTCCAATTGCCTAACGAAGAACACCCTGAAAGACTTCCCTTTGACGCCATTTCACGCCAGCCTTCCCGGGAATGGAGTGATCCCGGGGATAGACTCCTCAAATACTGGTTCAACTTCCATTGTTCCATCAAACTTTCCAGATGCAGGAGAATCAGCCGCATCGAATTCATTGTTCGATCCCTCGGATCTTGTGATCATGGACATACAGGACCCAGAGGTTTCCTTTGACTGGGTGAGTAGGTTCCATAACTGCATAGAAGTCCCGTTGTGCTAATGGTTTTGACCAGGGATTTTGGAACTTTGACCCGACAGATCCTAACTCCCACTGAGCGCGATCAACTGCATTAAGCACCATAACTTCGAATAAGCGGCCGATTAAACGTTATAAGTATGGGCCAGATAAACGCTTTAATGCCTAATGGACAGAAAGGCCTCAAAGGAGGAACTTGTGTGTTTACTGGCGCTTTGGTGAGAAACCCTCCCATTGGCAGGCCATGTACACGGCTACGATGAGATGCGTATTTCCTCCCGCCAAACTTCAAGGTTCGATGCCGAGTCTGTGGTAGATATCGTTCAGACCTATGTCGATGCAGCTGCATGTAGGCCATGAGGTGCTCCAGAGCAAAGTGGTGCTTCAGTACACCCACGAGACCATCCATGTGATTGGGCTGCCCTCTGGCATACCCATGATGGCAAGGTTCTACTGCCATGTCCAGGTAAACTTCTGCATCATGGGGTGGTTAATCTGGCCGGTGAACTACATGAGGATCTTCTGGGGGTCTATAGATGCCTCTGCTGAATCCCTATCCCATAGCATAGGCTTGAGAGGCTGTACGACGACGCGGAGGGTGCCCGTTTCTATCGGCGGGAGGCTCAAGACTCTCTTACCACTATCGGAAGTGCCCCTACACCCTTATGTGAATAACAATCGGTTTTGCAGTTTTCGGAAAGCAGACACTCTGATCCAATCACTCATTCACTCGACTTCCCAACTATGATGCGTCACTCTGTTCTGCGCCATGTACCCGCGAATTCGTCGGGTAACAATACAATCCGAGGTACAACATGCCTCTACCATGTCTGACGGGAAACGTCTTCGTCGTGTCGTTACACCAGCCTTTGACCTTGATCTAGTTGAAGCAACCTAGCTTAAACTGAGTAACCCGAGCATTAGTGCACATCGGGCCAGGCTTCTGTTTACATATTAGCGCCGTCATTTTCATGTTGAGGCAGTGTGACATGCTTCGTGAGTTTCGATGGAGCTGGCTGTTCATGGTCAGTCATCGGGTCTTGATGTTGGCCTAATGAACCGATTACTTCGCAATTCGCAATAAAGCTCGTGCAGGCGTCCAACCCACGGGTGGTGGTTCATTCAGCGGTTCCTTGCACCGCCTGTTAGCCTCGTTTGAAGTCTTGCTCTGTAGTCTTCTTATCGAGCAGCGCAAACTGTGCAACTGTTGGCATCTCAGACACGACTAGTATATTGAACACTTACCTACCTATCCAAAAGCCCGGCATACCAAGAGGATCGCTCAGTGTGTATACAACCACCTATCCTTCTTCATCATAGTCTTGTTCTCGTTACTTATATGGGCCACCCGGAGGTCAGTTGCCTTGAGTTGCCATGAACTGGTGCTTGCTACAGACGCTTTCCTTGCATGAAGTTATGCTGTATTTGTCGGAAGCAGAAGATTCCCCCAAGTGGCTTGGATGGAAGACCCGACACGGTTTCGATCGTCTTGATTGGCGTCAGCAGCGGTCGGAGGGTGACTCTCAAGTCGGATCTCAACTGGCTGAGATATTGATAAAAGTATAAACGAGCTTTGCGTTTCAAATTCTCTTTTTCTCTTGATAAAGATTTAAATATCCGATGCTTTCTCAGGTCTGGTCCTTGACCTACACCACCGCTCCCATCATCATCACTCTCTTCCATATGTGATGCAAACATGGTCGTCTGTTGAATCGCAGTTGGTTGTTCTTTCTGAAGCTTCGTCCAGAAGCGTTGAAAGCGCATACCTGCGAAGTTGCCAAAAAGCGTCCGTTCGAATTTCTTCAAGTGTGGCGGGTTCTGAGTTTTGAGTCAACGATAAGGGTTGAGGATACCACGTCTGGATCCGACATCCTCCGATATGACCCAATGAATATGCAGTCCAAACTACTGTAGAGGATTGCAGTTTTCATCTCCAGGCTGGCAGGATGTCGTGATACCCGCCTACTTCTAGTAAGTTGTGAGTAGGTAGTTGTCTATAGCGGTGACGGGGGGTACTTACGTCTTATACTTGAGATCAAAGAGATCCTGACACTCAAATCCCTTTCTAGCCGCGAAAGGTGACTGGTTGGAACGCATGGTCTCGCGGCGAAACGACATGGTCTAACATATCATCAGCATGTCGGTGTAGGGGAGCAAACGTTGTATCTCATTGTTCGATCTGTCCGTGATATAGGTTGACTAACAGGTCCAAATCGAGCCCCTGGACCTTACTGGAAATCATTTAGATCCCAGTCCTGAAACTCAAAAAAAGTCTTCTATTGTCTCAAAGGTTGTCCATTCCTACCCAGCCCGCGTTAGTAAGTTCCCCGGCCAGAGTGATGATAATGGATCGTCATGTAGAACTAACCTCAAGTATATGCCAAATGTCATAAGCTTAGTCACGCCCGCCTATGCAATATTACTAGTTCTGAAGATGCACATAGTGAGACTCGTAACTTACAAGATCAAGAGACTATCGTGCAATCAGATCGAGGCGGTGTGTTATCGAAATGGGCAGCATGCTGGCACTTGCCCATTTCTGGAGTAAATAGACTGAGAAGAGTAAATATGTAGGTATTACATCAGTGGATGCCTATTTCTCTATGTTTTAAGAGATATCATATATAAAAGTCAAAGTCTGACCAAATTGAAGGAGGACGAGGAGAGGCTTATATGCCTGATATCAGTACACCAAGGCAGCGAGCGACAAGACTCTGAACTTCCCCCAACAGAACTCTCTCAATTAGGATGGCACCTCAAGGTACGTCAATTGCATCGAGGAAAGTAAAAAGTGTGCGGCCTCATGCAACGACCCATTGTCTAGTCTTTGCTTCAGCAACACCAACGGCATCCAAATTAGTAGCAGCAGTGTTTGCGGCTTTCATGTTTGTTCCCGGTTGCATCCAGCGGACTTGCCATGTTCACGCTGCTGTTTGGCTAAGGTTATCAGAATACTGTGTGTGTAAGTGATGGCATGCGGCTGGATGCCCGCATCTATTCGACAAACAGAGAGACTGTATTGGCGCATTAATCAAGCTGGAATATGACTACATCTTAGGCAAAGTCGTCGATGGCCTGATCTAAATTTAACTTGCTCTTAAAATCTGTCCATTCGTCCGCTTGTGTTACCAGCAAGAACCAACATACCTAAGCACCATCCCTATATCTGGGCCTCCACAACTTGCAAACATCAAACCCAGTCCAGCAAGGCAACGCAACATCGACCTCTCGGCAAGCCACATCACTAAAGTCTCATTTACAAACAACTCACGTCAGGTCGAATTAGATACACACTCACTCTCAAGTTTATAAGATAAATTCCATCTTTTTATAGCAAATGACATGGTCCCAACAGCCATGCTCCAATAAAAACATGCTCTTATACCTACTTCGCTTCCCTCTACCCATCCAATGAATATCCCCTCGTCACTTTTGCGAGCCGACTCCCCCAAAGTGACAATCGTGATTCCAGGACAAGAAAAAGAATCGTAAATAATCACATTACTCGCCACCCATACGCAAGCGTACGGCATGTCTAAACCCGAGCCAAAGACAAAGCTTTCGATACATCATTATCCTTTCAACGCCCGCTTTGCTTCTGTTGCTCATCTTTAAGCGACCGACGCGATGACTAGCGCAGCCACATTCTCCTCCTCGCTTCGCACTGTAATCTTTGTCGTGACACCAGTTTTTGATGAATACGCCATCCGCACGTTGGCAACCACCCGGCCTCCACCGACTGTCTTGCCAAGGAGCTTGAGTGTGTGAGTGGTCTGGTTGACGGGCACGTCGGTACCCTCGAGAGGCTGGAGGGACAAGGCCTTTGTGAGTTGCTCTGTAGCATCTGCGACTTTGTTAGTGCTAGACCTTCCGTGTATTCAGTAATCAACATACCTGCGATGCTCTCCATGCCGCTCAATTGGAGTGTCTCTGTGACCTCCTCGCCGGAAGCACCAACCTGCTCCCAAATGTGGCTAAAGTTACCAGCAAATGTGGGGATTACGTAGTCACTGCCAGCAAGGTCGAACTCGGCCACTTCGTACTCATCATCGTAGCCAGTATCCTCGGGCTCGCCTGTTGAGGGGTCGATCTCCTTGCTGGTAAACTTGAGGATGTTGGAGAAGGTGGAGACAGGCAGAGATCCCTCACCGCCAACCTTCTTGAAAGCCACATAGACCTTGCCAGGCTCATCTGTCGCAAGCTTCTCAGCCTGGATGATGAAGACCTCCTCGAGTTCCTCCTCGTCTGCGGGGGTGGCGACAATGGAAACGTTCTCGAGGACAGTGTCGGGCAAGGTGTTCTTGACCTCATACTGGAGGACAATGTGCTCCTTGAAGATATGCTTGACCAGAGTAACAACGTACTCGGTCTCGGCCTCAGTAAGCTCGATAAGAGGTGAAGACTTGAGCACACTGCCAAACTCCTTCATCTCAGGAATCTCGAGCAGCTCCTGGGCATATCGCTGAGCCTGAGCAGAAGCAGAAGCAACAGCCTCGGCTCCGGTAGCCTTGGTAGGACCAGCCTTAGGAGCCTTGAGGGTGGGGGCAGTGGCGATCAGCTTCTTAGTTCGGTCCTCAGCATCGGCCTGTTCTCGAGTAACAACAGGAATCTTGGAGATATCGAAGGGGCTATCGAAAGCAGACTTGTCGTCCGAGGTGACGTACAGAACAAGCTGCTGCTCGAAGTAAGGAAGAGAGAACATGTTCTCTGTATGCGCATTAGCCTTGGCCGACAGTTGGCGGTTAATTCTTGCTTACCGTTCTTGACGAATCGAGTGGCCATCTCGTCATCCTCCTCATTCATGAGCTTAAGGTTAAGGGCAGCACGGTCACGAACCTCGTCATCGACGTCGTCCAAACATCGGGTAAGGAGAACTCGGACGCTGCTCTTAACCTCGGGATCCTTCTGACCAACGCCGAACTTGGCGAGGGCAGTGACAGCTGCTGCTCGCACGATAGCGTTCTCGAGAACAACTCGGTTGTAAATATATCGGATATACTTGGTAGGCTGAGCAGTCTTGGGGCCCTCAAGACCAATAAGGTGAAGAATTCGCACAGCCAGCTTGGTGAACTCGCAGTCCTCAATAAACTCGCACAGGTGGGCGAGAGCATCCTCCTTGGAATCGGGAACGAATTTGATCAAGTCGAACATGCTCTCAACAACAGCCCTCTTGAACTCGTAGCCGCCCTCATCGCGCAGAATACCACTGAGGAAGGTAAGCATACCAGCCTGCTTGCTGGGGAACTTGAGGCACAGGGTACGGATAGCTTCAACAATTGTAATCTTGAACTCGTCGGTGATCTCGGACATGAAGGTGGAAATCTGCTTCATTAACCTGTCAACACTGGCCTCGTTACCGGTCTTAAGCAGCGTGGTGATGGCGAAAGTGGCAATGGATCGGTTGCTGTTGGAGATGAGGAGCTCGATATCGGGGTTGCAGGTATTGACGGCTGTGGGCTTGAAGCTGGCAAAGTTGTGGAGGATTCGGAGGGCGGCGAACTTGGTAACAGCGCGAGGGGAGGTTAGGAACAGCTGAAGAACATGGACAGCTTGCGCCACCTCGGCATCGGTAACATCTCGCATGTCGCAGATAGCTTTAGCAGCCTCAAAGTTGACCATTTCGCTCTTGTGTCTCAGCCAGCCATCGAGAAGCTGCATCATGGGCTTCCTCAATGAAGCATCCTCCTCGGCGAGCTGGGCGGCAAGTCGGACCAACATGACGATAGCAGCAGGGCTCTTAAGGGCACCAGCAGCACCGAATTGCTGGACCATCTTTACAAGGGCCATTCGATCGTGCATGCGCATCTGATATAGAAGTCCGACAGCGTGGTATTGCGACATGGTCGAGTGATTCATGGGGACCTGGTTGCTTGAGGTGGAGAAGCCAAGGGAGAAGCCACCGGATGACTTGCTGGAGGCAGCGGCCTCCTGGGTCTCGCTCTGCCATCGTCGGACAACGTCCCTAGCGATCGGGAGGAGATGGTATGAGGAAACCAGGGCGGCAGAAGATACGGAAGGGTTCTTGTCGACAATCGCAGTCTTCATAACTCGTTCGATCGATTGGACGGTCGTGGCCTGCAACAGGGTCAGCATCCAGGGGTGTCGGTGTACCTGCCAGCAAAGCGACCTACATCGATAATGCGGCAGAGGGCGCGGATAGCATTGGGTCGGTAAATAGCGTCGGTGCTGCCGCCGGTATCCTTCATAATCGTACTGGTGACCATAATGATATCCTCGGCTGAGTTGGCGAGCTCCTTGATGACAAGGTGGACCATCTGTCGGAGACTGGCATCTTTGTTCTGGAAGAGCTTAGAGATACCGAAGAAGAGGGTTGTAGCTTCATTGGTAGGGAACTTCTCTCCCGTGTAGAGGAGGAGGGCGATCTTTGTGAGAAGAATGCGACATCGTCGAGGTTGGATAGGGGAGCTGTTGAAGAGTCGTGCTGTCGAACTATTTAGCTTGACTGTGGGGGGAGGGAAAGGATGGAGGCGATTGCAATGGACGGACCTTCTTGGAAGACTTGAGTTCTGTCCACCTTGACCAGCCCGAGGTCGGCGTCTTCGTCCTTTTTGCCGTAACTCATGTTGGGCAGCTGGGTTGAGGTGAAGGGTTTAGTCGAGAGAGACTTGAGGTTGCGGTCGAGGCGCTCCTGGTAGAATCACCACGTCGCAGTTACGCTTCAGGGATGAGCGGTGCCGCACCACGTGATCTTATCAGCCCCTTATCGGACGGGGGATTCGTGTCAACTTTTGACTTCAGCTCCAACAAGGTCAACGGGAGAAGCTCAATTGCTCGAGATCGGATATCTAGAAATGATCAGCTTGTACTCTCTGTCTTTTATTTTATTTCTAGATCCATTTATCATTCAATCTTTAGACGATTTCGCCATTACAGGGCTGCTGTATTTAAGTACCTCAGTACTAAAGCAAGGTGCTGCTAGGGAATGGAGTACTTCAGCTTCATGTACTCTCAAAAGTGAAGATGCGTAATTTATATATAACAATAGATGACTTTTTACTATTACCAGTCTTCTTGAACTGGTACTCACTCACTGCCCTGAACCTTGTCTTTGAGGCCCTAGAAACACTTTCATGGCCTTTTTCAATAGCTCTCATCTCAAAAAGTTACTAACATTGGGTCGACCTGCTTTGAGGTACAGCATCTCAATGTGGGGTCCAACTGGTACCTGGTCAAAAGGAGCAATATGCCTAAGGTCGTGGGTGCTTGCCTCTCTGACTTCACGAAAAGAGTTTCGACTTTAAATCTGCTCGACAAAGCTCTGCTCATTTGAAGCCATAAAATAAAAGCTGAATCTATCTATTGGTTTTGGTGAGAAAGAGACTTTAAGCCCTGAATATTGATAAGGAATTCCTCAACCTCTCATCTGGCCGTAGAAGCTTTTGGTCGACACGGAACACAAAGTCAAGATAAGAGCAGTAGCTTTCCGCATGGTATAAATTGCCTGCCGTAACCCATCCACTTCTTTCTCCATCAATGTAGGTAATTTATCTGTTCTTTTCAATCCTGGCCTATGATGAGCACGCGGCATCAGAGAGCACTTACTGCCTTGCAGTTGGTACTACACTTGATAATGATGCAATCTGTGAACTGAGGTCTTGTAATGATGGTCCTTCCAAGCAACCCTACAAGCGACGATCCGCAGTAGCAGTATACCGTCGGTCTTGGCATCTTCAAGTGCTTGCCGGAGTCATAGATATGAACTGCCTAGTCACTCCAACCGCTGTCCTGGCTAGACGAGGAAACAATACACAATTATGTATACAGGGTAGGGAAATATTGTCCAAGACGCAGCTATCCTTGTTCAAGTTAAAGGTATCAAGTCTGGTAAAACTAACCGTATTATGACTTAAAAATCATGTTCAACTGTCTCTTGCTTTATTTTGTCTCTAGGTAGGTTCTGAGTAATGTTCTGCATCCATCACTTACAGATGGGTGAGCGAGCTCCGACAGAGCTTACCTAACCCAGCCGGACCCAATTTTCCGGCTCGCATCTTTAAATCCCAGCTTCACTCTCTCAACTCCAATCCACGACCCAATTCGTCGCCCAGAATGAAGTCTGTAACGCGGCTACCACTTCGAATTGCGCCCCGGCTCGTCCAGCGCCCGGCCTTTGTCCGTCCGATTCACTCGACCGCTGTCAAGGCCGCCAATGTCGCCCCGGTGGTTGGCACCGGCCCGCCCCCCGAGCCGCCGATCCAGCCCGCCGAAAATGTCCATCAGCGAGTCGCAAGGCGGAGGAAACAGGCCGAGATGCTCAAGAATGCAAAGGAGTTGAGAAGCGCTAGTGCTGGAAAAGGCGGTGGTGCTTTGAAGAAGCGATTCTGGAAGGATGTTTCTTTTAAGGAAGTTGATGGTAAGTCAAGACATATTTACCCCACTGCTAGAGTATCCTAATCAGACGAAGGCGTTCTTCAGGTTTTCCTCGATAGCCGACCATTGAGACACCCGGTATCCAAAGAGATCATTCGAGTTCCCGTTACGAAACCCGATCTTGCTTTCGCTCTCGCTCTGGAATGGGATCTCTTAACCTCGGCTCAAGATGCTACCAGGCATCACTTGATCCCTCTGACAAGTCTGACTTGCCGAGCCCTCGACATCGCAGCGGCCGATAATACCCCCGGAGGCGAAATTTCAGAGGTCCGAGATGCCATTGCCACAACATTGTTACGATACCTTGATACCGACTCCATTCTCTGCTGGAACCCTCCGGCTGGAGAACACGACCTCAAGAACGACGCGGGCGAGTCGCTACGAGACGTACAGAAGCGCACGGCCGAGGAGATTGTCTCTTTCCTTACAACGCATGTCTGGCCAGGCATCACCATCAACCCCGTTCTCGATGGCCACTCGATCTTGCCTCAATCACAAGCTCCTGGTGTTCGCGAGATTGTTCAGGGCTGGATCACCGGCCTCGATGCCTTCGAGATCGCAGGACTTGAGCGTGCTACGCTGGCAGGCAAGAGTCTTATTGCTGCTGCACGATTTGTCACTGAGTGGAGCGAGGGTTCAGTCGCAAAGGGGGGGTTGAACCCTGGTAAGAAGTTTGGCGTCGAGGAGGCTGCTGTTGCTACCAGTCTCGAAGTGGACTGGCAGACCGGACAGTGGGGAGAGGTTGAGGATACTCATGACGTGAACAAAGAGGATGTGAGAAGGCAGTTAGGCAGCGTTGCTCTTTTGGTTACTGGAACAGGAAAAGCTTAAAGGCATAAAATATAATGACACTGGGATAGATGGACCACTAGCTTGTAAAGTAGAATGGCATGTACAATAGACAAAAAGGTCATGAGGCATCCTAGTATATATGAAACGGCGAAATAATAACCTAAAATGGGTTTTCCTACAGGCACATGAAATTTGGTAAAGTAATGCATGCTCAGGTCGACAAGTCCCTCCTGTTATGTACTATACAACAACACATAAACGTAAATCATACCGAGACTGCCAATTGAAGTTGAATATCGGAGGAATACCTACCTAGGTATCATTGTTTTGTAGGCAGCCTGAGGCGACCTTATGTTGGTCTCAGACACTTCCTGCAGCAGTATATGCATTTCAACTACCAACAAAAAGCATTAACAGACACCGCAAGCATATCAAAACAAAAACATCCGATTACTTCGTCTTCGAAATTGCAAATTCATGCAGCTTTCTAAGCTTGGCCTTCTCTGTCCTGCGACCTTGGACCAACACTTTATTTAGCACTTGCTGGCGAACTACTCATATATTCACGGTCAACGAGCCAAAGATGGACCCCGACACAACATATCAGTCGGGCTTCGAAAGCTTTGGTGACGGAGATAACTCGGATGTGTTTTACCCCGAGGTATGTTTGACCGTGAAGTGTATTTGTTTAAATTAACTATGCACACCTTGTTCCATTATCTTGCCTCCCGTTCTTGATACATACCCATGCCCACCCTCCCTCGACCGTAACGTTAACTCTCGGCAGCAACCCAAATCCAACATAGCCAAGAAGAAGACACGTGCCGCGAAGAAGAATGATTCTGCTTCGAGTGATGTCGTCGCAACTTTCGAGCCCAAGAAATCGGCCAACGAGAAATACCAGCAGCTCACGCTGTTAGGGGACGTCTTGCAACGTCTTGATACTGACATCGAGTTTGTTCCAAAGACCGAAAGGAAGGCTGATAAAATGATGACAAAAAGTGAAGGCAGCCGGCGGTCGCGAATCAGCAATACAAAGCTTGTTGATGCCAACATGGCCGGCACGAAATTTGGTCATGAATGTACCTTGATTCTTACCCAAGGTGATTCGGCAAAGGGCCTCGCTGTCTCTGGACGTGCTTTTTTGGACCCTGATCGCATTGGTGTCTTCCCCCTTCGGGAAAATATGCTTGATGACCAGATTACGGAGAACCAGGGGATCCAGAACATCAAGCAATTCCTTGGTTTAAAGCACAAGCATGTTTATACTAATCCAAGTGGTCTTCGCTATGGCCATCTCATGATAATGGTAGACCAGGATCATGATGGAAGCTATCTGAAAGGTCTTTTGATCAACTTTCTGCGAGTCCAATTCCCGTCATTGCTCCGGATTCCAGGCTTTTTTCGCGAGTTCATTTCGCCAGTCGTCAAGGTGTGGCAGGGTTCAAATCCCAAGAAACCCCAAAGGCCTAGAAGCTTTTTTAACCTTTCCCAATACAATGAATGGAAGAAGGCACATGCTTTGGAGATATCGCGCTGGCATTCGAGATACTTCATGGGGTGGGGGGCAAGCACAAATGAGGATGCTCTGGTGTATTTCACCAATCTTGATGAGCATTTGAAAGAATTCGAGACTATGCAACCAGACGAGGCATCTCTATTTGACATAGCCTTTTCGAAGAAGGCTGATGTGAGGAGAAAATGGCTAGAAAATCTCCGCCCTGACACCTTTCTTGATCATACAACCAAGTCAATCATTTATCACGACTTTGTGGACAAGGAACTCATTTTGTTCAGCATGGCGGATAATATACGATCCATCCCATCCTTGGTAGATGGGCTTACGCCGGGGTAACGCAAGGTTCTATATGCCAGCTTCAAACGAAATCTTACCAAAGATCAAAAGGTTATCAAGCTAGCTGGCTACGTCTCAGAACAGACCGCCTATCATGATGGCGAGGATTCCTTGTATGAGACAATTGTAGCACTGGCTCAAAACTTCATTGGATCTAATAATGTAAACTACCTCGAGCCAAGCGGCAATTTTGCAACCTACGCTCCTGTTCTTCCGATGATTCTTGTCAATGGCGCTAACGGCATCGGCGCTGGATGGAGCACATCAATACCTAGCTACAATCCCATCGATATTGTGAACAATCTGATAAGGCGAATGGGTCGTCTAAAGGGTTGTCACGGGGTTGAATCCGAATTCCAGCCGATGCAGCCTTGGTTTCGAGGCTGGAAGGGCATCATGGAGCCTGCTGGGCCGGACCGATACAAGTTCAACGGGGTCCTTGGATGGAGTGAAAGCGAACCCAACGAAGTGATTGTTACCGAGTTGCCAATTTGGATGTGGACTGATGACTTGAAAGCGAGACTGGAGGAAATTATCAGTGGTGCCAAAGGGCCTGCCCTCATCAAGGACTACAGGGAGTTCAACGACCACCAGACCGTGCATTTTGAACTTCAGTTGGATGAGAAATATATAAAGAACCCTTCCTTGGAGAATCTTCGGGAGACTTTGGGGCTGAACAAGCAAATCGATACTTCGAATCTCGTTGCATTTAATAGTCAAGGCCAGATCTACAAATTCGATAAGGTCGAGGACATTATGGAGGACTACTATCATTTCCGCCTAGATATGTATTCAAAACGCAAGGTGAAATCTTTTCATATACTACTATTGCTCACATTGTGCTGACGGATTAATAGCGCCATTGGCTTGGTGTCTACCAAGCTGAGTACCGAAGACTTCAAAACCAAGCACGGTTTATTCGGGAAATCATGGATGGAAAGCTTGTCATAGCAAGGAAGAAGAGACAGGTTCTCTTAAATGGGTTGCGCGAGAAGAACTACAAGATGTTCCGAAAGGAAAAGAATGGAGAGAAGTCCAAGCCGAACAATGAAGATATGCATGTCTTTGACGAGGAAGATGATGGTGGAGGCCCTCGAGATTTTGACTATCTTCTATCGGTATGTCAAGAGCCATGATGCTACGGTCTCTTTCAATCTAACTCTGTGCAGATGCCGATTTGGTCTTTCACCCAAGAGCACCTCAACAACTTGAATGATCAGATCAAGAAAAAGAAGGAGGAACATGACGCATTGGATATTATGGATGAGAAAGATCTGTGGTGCAAGGACTTGGACCAGTTCGTTATGGAATGGGAAACCCAGTTGATGTTGAATGCTGAAATCAAAACGAGCATTCCAGGAATAGTGCGACGCGCACCCAAGAAAATTGGTGCCGAAAACCCTCGTCACCAATGAGACTATCAAGATCATGAGCCAGCTGAGGGCAGAGCGTCTAAGGCGAACAAGGCGCCGCCGTGCAAGAGGACCGCCGTTGAACAGTTCACAGACACCCTCAATGTGGAGGTGGAGTCTCAAGTCAAAAGAGAAGAGGGGACTAGTGACTTCTCGGACGACAATTTGGCAGCTCTCGGCCGGAAGAAAACACATTCGACTATAACTGGAGTTGTTGAAAGTGGAAGAAGCAGCCGAGCTGCTACCAAGACGTGGGGACTTACAAATGATGAGCTATCCGAGAGCAACGACAAGGATCGTTGGGACGCCGCCTACCAACTTTTGAAGTATCTCAATATCATAGAAACAGAGGATACCGAGCCGAACGATCGGCTGAATCGCATGTCAATGTCAGAGGCCGAACAGAACAGCTCGACAAAGCCAGAAGCCGAATCGGCCCGGCCACTCATGGTTGACAGCGACGATGAAACTAACTATGAAATGCTCGCCAGACCATCGCCGGAGAAGACTTCGACCAAAGCAACTGACATTAATGACTTGGACTCTTTTCTTTGGGTTGAGACCCCGCCACCAAAGTCCACGACAAGGGCTGCTTCTGCGACAAAAGACAAATCGTCTCATCCTATGACCATGGCTGTCAAGAAACGTGATCGGTCTAAGAAAAAATTGAACTACGCAACGACAAGCGCAACAGGCAAGGCAACTAAGAGACCTAGCGAGGAAGACGAAATCGATCAACACTCTTTCGAATCACCTCCGCCCCCGGTTGCGGCCCGTTGTCGACCGGGGCAGGCAGTTGCCAAGCCAATAGTGGTTCTTTCAGCTGACGATGCCTCGGACGAGGATGAGAGTGACCCATTTATGGTGGACGATAGTGTGTGAAATGATACGAAGAGTGGTTGACATGGAGCTATGTAAAACGGTTGCCGGGAAGCTTCTGTTGAACTCGGCAGTTATCTCTGACCACAAAGTTATCTCTGCCTTCACGTTTATGAAAAATTGACCTTCTTGAGAAGTGAAGCTTCTGGCCATGCCCCGGTATTGAGTCTGATTATTTGTCATCTACACGGGATCCCATAAGTTTACCTATTAAACTGCATAATTTGAGGATGCTTAGATCAAGTACTTAGGAAAAGTTAGTAGGTTCCTTAGCCAATACTCTCGTCTTGAGGTAAGCTACCTGGAGGCAATAACTTTTTGGCCCTGCCTCTGTGCCGCAGAAAAGTGCTACCGACCCGCATGGTGAACCGAGCACTCCTCGCTAATCGAGCACCTTCAAACGCCAACTCCCAACACGCATCGCACAACGCGACGACGTTTGCAGCAGCCTACAAATCCCATCCAACTCTCCCCGTCGCAAGCTTGGCGAAGACAATGGATTTCTCTTAGCGAGGCCGTAGAACCAGAAGCGACGGCGCGCCGACGGGCCCTCGTGAGCCGATATTGACCGCCTAGCGAAGCAGGCCAGAATGAGAAGCGAAATCGAACTCGAGGCTTGGGAGCCCTGGTCGCCGCCTACGGAATCTTTCTAACAAGTCCCTCTAGCATCCCCGCCCGCCAATGATCGCCCACATCCCCTCGTCATGAGCGAGAGCAACTCTTCGCAAACCCGGAGGACCATGTCCTCAGATCCAGCTTCGACCCTCTCGATTACGGTCCATCCACTGAGATGCCGCCCACAGAAGACTCAGCTGGTGAATTTGCAATTACCCCTCCCAACTACATTCATGCGGGGATGGATTGCAAGATCTGTCAGGCGTTGATCCACCGACAAGCATCACAACATGCCTTACATCACGCTTCCGCCCTTGCTAGGGCCGGACCAAACGGCAGTGCAATCCCCGTGCAAGACTTCGATGAGCTTTATGACATGCTCGAATCCTGGTCATCGGAGCGATTCCGTCAGTGATGTGGGCCACTGGGTTATGATGCACAAAGCGTGAAGATTCATTTTGCCTGTGGTGTACTAATTACCCGGGGCGGATCTCAGTGATATCAAGATCTCAAGTCTGACCAAATCAAGAGTGGTTGATGATGTCCTTGGTCGAAGGACGCTGAGCCGGCTCGTACTGAGATATCCATCATGACAGATGTAAGATGGCTTTTCCTTCGGCCTCGTCAATCTCACTCGGTTTCTCCTTTGAACTGCTCTTCCACGGAAAGAAAGTCACCAGGACACGCGGGGGAAACATGGCTATTCATTGATCTACTATCATCTCCGGCTTCTCCAATACTTTTATCCTCGGTTCCATAGGCTTCATCGTAAGATTGGATCTCTAACCTCTCGCCATTGAAACCAAAGTATTAATCCGCCCGGCGCCACATGCCGAGCAAGGGCCTGGGGTTTGGGCCAATGACCTCCCAGAGCTGAATAAGATGTCCGTCATTAGAGATCTCATCGTACGCTTTGCCTTCAAGCGACTGTATTCCGATGAAGAGGGGACGGACTAATAGCATTTCGAATACGAGACAACCGAAGCACCATATCAATCCCTTTGCCAAGATCGTCGCCGAGAATAGTCTCCGGGGCTCGGAGGACTACTGGGGTAAAGGCTGCAACCCCAGCAATTGGTTGCGTAGTGGAAAATGATGTCTACAGTCAACTTGAGGCTCTTCTTGATTTTTTAATGATCCCCACTAGGATAGTATGCCTCGGCCAATTCGTAACCTGTGCCGTTAATCTTGAATCGGAAGTCCTCATCTTCCTCAGGATCTTTGTTGGGAGGATTAGATGGTGGTGTCCAAGGGAGCACGAGCGCAAATTTAGAGTTATGTCTTACCCTACATTATCCCTCGGGAACAAGGTCATTTGTTTAAATAAAGTGAGACAGGCACACCAGTGGGCGGTCCGGGATGAAACTCTGATCAGTGCAGAATGACAGACCAGGATATGCCGTTAAAATGAGGTGGGAGATCATTAATTAGTAAAGGTTAGTGTAGATAAACTTCCGATCATCTACTTCTGACAACCACAAGTAACCTCCCGTGAATTTAATTTCCACAGTCAAACAGGGTCAGGCTTGATTGTGCGTCCAATCGTCTCACACGTGTATACCCAACGTTTCACTGCTATTGTGTGACTCGCAGTCGGCATGCAAGCAACATCTCCTCAAGCCTCCCGTTTCGCAAGGCTTTCACTGACGAATACGTACAAGCTTTGACTGACGGGGCACAGGGCGTTCAGCCAAGGGGACACACGATAGAATCGCCACGGAGGCTGAAATTCCTAACCCCAATTGAGACATCAAAGACATGATCCGCTAGCAAAAGGCCGCGCAAGCCCCCTCCGCTGTGGTGTGGTTTTGAAGCTGAATGGCGGCCAAGACACTACAGTGATGCCGTGTTTCTTGTGACCAGGAAGATCAGAAGGAAAGAGAATTCTCATTGGAAAATAGCCGATGCATGATGCTTAGCCGGGGTTAGCTTGGTTGCTAGGAAGGGGTGGAGGCGGAGTCATGATTAATTAATTAGGTAGCTGGCCAGGCAAGCTGAACGGATTGCATATTGAGGCAAGTGACTGAGACATGAGATGGAATTTTGCATTGTTCGACAAAGACATATGCATCGAATGGACTCGAGTCACAGAGCAGAAGATATCGCAAGATATGTACGATCGAGTGGCACAACATAAGCCACTGCGTTCTCCCGATGCGCAAATAACGCCTCAATGCCCAATTATGCAGGTCCAAAGCCCCTACTACGTGGATCTTCAGCCGTACGGTAATTGATTTTGCCCATGGAACGTCTAAGCAAACGCCAAGACCAAGGCCAAGCATCCGCTAATTCCCTCCTTTCAGATCCTGGCACACTAAGCACAGCCGGGGCTCCGCGAAACGCCACTAGACGGGGGGTTAGCTACTGTATCTTCTGTATCCGTATCCGTAGTTGCTTTGTGAGTTTAAAGACGAGGTAGCCTCCCCCTTTGTGAGAGGCGTTCTTGAAACCGTTGCAGCTCTTAACATCACATAATAAGATATCATGAGGTGGACCACGATAACAACAGCTGCGGCGCTGCTCGGAAACGTTGACGCCGTTAGCCTCCCACGATCCAAGGCCGGTAAAGGTTATCTGTCGATGCACGTTGGTACCGTCGAGCGAGACAGGAATAAGCAGCATGATAAGCGGGACGAAGCTATAGCCGTACGACTCCAGAACAAGGATTTCTTCTACGCAACAGACAGTTTGTCACCACGAAGCCCTCCAATTCACTCCAGTTGTTAATAGTTAATAGTCGAAATCGGTACGCCTCCCCAAAAAGTCACCGTACTTCTCGATACCGGCTCCAACGAACTCTGGGTCAACCCCGACTGTGAAGAAGCCCAGTCGGCTCTTCAGTACAACCAATGTCTCGACTTTGGCCAATATGAGCCCCGGAAATCGAAAACACCGCCCATCGGTCCTTTTGGCGGCGAGACCCTCAACTATGGCGACGCGTCCGACTCGTCGACGCATACATCAGCGACGATTCGATACTACACAGATGTAATGACATTTGGAGATTCCAAGTTGAAGAATCAGACTTTTGGTGTCTTGGTGGAGAGCAATGGCATCGCGCAGGGCATCCTGGGTCTTGCGCCTGATCTGAGTGCTGGTTTTGACGGCGAAGAGGATTACAGCTTGTTGCTGACTTCGATGGCTGATCAAAAACTTATCGCCAGTCGTGTATTCGCCCTTGATCTGCGACATTCGCATAATACCGAGGGTGCTCTTATCTATGGTGGTGTTGATCGCAGCAAGTTCATCGGCAAGCTGGAAAAGCGCCCTATTATCCGCGGCGACCGTGGTGAGTACCGCCTTGCCGTGGAGATGAACAGTCTTGGTGTGACGATTGGCGGCGAGACGAAAAACTTCCGTGTCTCGAAGTCTGATTCCAATGTCATGCTCGACTCGGGAACGACTCTGTCCCGCATGCACATGTCGGTTGCCCGGCCGATTCTTCAGGCGCTCAATGCTAAGAACGATGGCGAGGGCTACTATACGACAGACTGCGATAACCGCAATCTCGATGCGACCGTTAATTTTGGTTTCGGCGGTAAGATCATCAAAGTTGCCCTCAGCGACTTCATCCTCAAGCTTGGTCTTGGAACGTGCTACATCGGTCTCGTGCCCACCACCGACCAGCAGATTCTGGGAGACTCTTTTCTCCGCGCCGGATACTTCGTTTTCGATTGGGATAACCAGCAGGTCCACCTCGCACAGGCTGCTGACTGCGGTAAGGAGGATATCGTTGCTGTTGGGTCTGGCTCCGATGCTGTGCCTAGTGAGACGGGCAAGTGCAAGAGTTCAGACATACCAAAACCTGGACGTGTAAGTCATGAGAAACCGATCCTCGCATGAGATGAAACTGACTGTTTTGATAGACTGCCACTGCTACTGGCAACGGCGGTTCGATCCCTACCTCGGCATACACAACCACCTACACCATCACCTCATGTCCCGCTTTTGCTGAACGCGACTGTACAACGGGTGTCGTGACGACACAGACATTCAGTGGTCGGCAAGTCGTCACTGTTACTGCTTCAGCCGGCGACGATGACGATGACAACGCCGCGTGGCAGCCTACGCCTTTGGGCTGGGTGTTTGCCGTGGTTGGTGGTTTTGCTTTGGGACTTAATTTGTTGTAAGAAGATATGATTGTACATATTGACGACATCTCCTGCACATGATGATTGCAATTGATAGACCGCATACAGGATATGCTATGCCTCGAAGCATACGGCGGCGTTTGACCTTGGCATGTTCTCCGACTTTTGATCGTGCATGTTGGCAATGGGTGCTGCGTTTGTGCTTTCGAGTCTCAGGTGGATGCAAGCTATGCACAACAGAGGAAGCACAAACTCGAACATGTG
The DNA here is from genome assembly GCA_013623715.1 of Fusarium verrucosum. Taxonomy (NCBI): domain Eukaryota; kingdom Fungi; phylum Ascomycota; class Sordariomycetes; order Hypocreales; family Nectriaceae; genus Fusarium; species Fusarium verrucosum. The sequence goes on from JABFFJ010000051.1 coordinate 100,982, forward strand.
ATACACTCGGAGAATTTTCTCACTCAACATAGTCTTTTGTGCACCCAGCGAGTTGGGTCGACGAGTTTTGTTCTTCGGTGTGGCAACAGCTGAGAGCCATCTCTTGCGCAACTTCGAAGGGAGCATTCGGATACTTCGGGGAACACTCTGTGTTCGTTTAAACTGGTGGGCATATTTCACAGTAGCACAAGTTTTTATCGTCCTGCTTCAGAGAGGATACAGTCCGGAGAGGGTTGTTTTAATGGCAACCTCTCGCCAGCGTGGTGGCAAGTGCATCGTGTCCAATTTTCCAGACTTCTGAGTCAGAGAGTTGCATCGGACTGGCCTCTCGCAATCGGCCGGGTTTTAATTGCATAGTTAATACCCGGGCGGAACTCATAGACGAAACTCAGTTTTGAACAGATCGAGAGCTAAAACATGCTCCACGTAAAGTGTGGTTGATGGCGAGAAGCAGCAGAATCAGAATTCCTCACCAACCAGTACAATACTTTCCATCTGCGCCAGTCTAGTAAATCACACATGTAGCCACTATTTATGAGAATTTTAGGCATTTAGCCGTCTTTCACTCTACCTTTTTAGGACATCATACTTTATTCTACTGGTGGACGTCAGCGCGGGGATAACATGCAACGGTCAGCTTACCTGGAAGCTTAAATTGACTTTCGCTAGAACTGGCGACATGGGTTGGTGTAAGTGATGCATGTCGTTATAATACAGCTCTTGCTCTTGCGAGTCAACAATATATATATTTTATAGTTACATAATAAATGTGTCTCTTTTTAGAACATTACTCTCCTTCTCGAGACGGAGACACTACGGCTGACCGACGCCACAACCGAGGCATGGAAACACGGCCCACTTGACCTACCCCAAATAGCCTCTTTCGAAGAGGACTTTCGTCGCTAGTATTCTCAAAACAGTGTCAAGAACCCTGGTGGCATTAATTATGGTCACATGTACCTTGAATTCAGCTCAGACCCCCATAAATTTCCAACTATGATGATAAGCCTCTTATCGGCCATCTTTCTACCTCGGCTGCATACCTCGGTCAGTCCTGAATCGCAGCCAACAACAGCCAAGAGATTCGTTATTGCGGAGAAAGTGGACATTTATCGGCGCTAAATTGGGTCTTCCCCAGATTTGGAGGAACCCTGAGGCCAGGAGAATGCAAGAGAACCAGGGGCCACGAGCTCTAGTCTACGTAGTACATATTCAGTTCCTCAGTCCTTTTCTCTCTCCTCCGTTTCCTTTCCCCATTCCTCCTCCCTCTGATCTCTGAATACCCTCACTACAATTCTCACTCAAAATGGTCTTTTATCCTCCTCCCTCGGTCAGCCTGCCCTTCGGTAAACTCACTCACACTGCCCTCACCTTCAGCACCCCTACTCACATTTCTTAGAACCTCCTGAGTCAATCACAGTCCCCGATTTTATTTTCAGCGAGAGGCACGCCCGCAAGCCCATCTCTCGATCCAGGAACCCCTTCACATGCGGTATCTCTGGCAAGTCGTACACCACCCAAGAGGCCATTCAGCGCCAAACTCTGCTTGCGCGTGCTCTTGCGAAGCGTCTTGGCTACCATGTCCACGAGGGCACCGAGTGGGACAGAGTTGTGGCGCTCTTTTCAGTCAACACGGTGCGTCCAGCCTCACTTATCTAGAGACTTGGCTAACGTGTTAGATTGACTATATCACCATGAACCACGCTGTTCACCGTCTCAATGGTATCGTCACACCCGCCAGCGCTGCTTATTCCGCACCGGAATTGGAGCATCAGCTTCGCTCATCCGGCGCCAACGCTCTGTTCACCTGTGTTCCACTTCTCGAAACCGCTCTCACTGCCGCAAAGGCCGTCGGCATCCCTCAAGACCGCATTTTTCTCCTACCCGTGCCTGGCTTTGAGACCAAGCCGCCATTTAAGACAATCGACGACTTGATCGCAGAGGGCAAAGATGCACCTGAGCTTGAGCCATTGAATTGGGTCAAGGGCCAGGGTGCGAGGCAAGTTGCGTACCTGTGCTATTCCAGTGGAACATCTGGTCTCCCTGTAAGTCTCGACTGAAGATTATATGAGATGAATGAGTGACTTACAAGGTATAGAAAGCCGTCGAAATCACTCACGTCAATGTCATCGCAAACGTTATGCAAATGACAGTACAAAACGACGAGGGTCGCAAAGCAGCTGGTGTAGATACTCAGGTCCAGCTTGGTCTCCTACCACTCAGCCACATCTACGGCCTCGTCCCAGTCGCTCACTGGGGTCAGTTCACCTCACTCTGTTCTTACATTTCACACAACTGACTCATGTATAGGCATCTACAACGGAGATGAAACCATCGTCCTTCCCCGGTTCGATCTTAAAATGCTCCTCACTGCCATCCAACGCTTTAAGATTGAACAAATGGCCCTCGTTCCTCCTATCATGATCCAAATGATAAGCCATCGAGCCGAATGCGAAAAGTTCGATCTCAATTCCGTCCGTTTCATCTTCAGCGGTGCTGCGCCTCTCGGAAAGGAAACAATCTATGACTTGAACAAGATTTGGCCCAAGTGGCGCATCTGCCAAGGCTACGGTACATCCTCCTTAGTCTCATCTCTCGTCCTATTACTAACTTTTCAGGCCTCACTGAAACATCTCCTGTGGTTAGTTCGACAACCGAACTCGATATTGATCCCGGCTCCTCGGGATCTCTCCTCCCTGGCATCAAGGCCAAGGTCATCGACGCTGAAGGCAAGGAGGTTACGGAATACAACACCCCTGGCGAGCTCTACGTTCAAGGTCCTAGCGTTGTCCTAGGATATTTGAATAATGCAAAGGCTTCAGCAGAGACCTTTGTTAACCATAGTGATGGTCGTTGGATGCGAACAGGCGATGAGGTTATTGTTCGCAAGTCGCCTAAGGGTGTTGAGCACTTTGTCATCGTGGATCGCATCAAGGAGCTCATTAAAGTCAAGGTAACATTCTCATTGCATATCTTATCAATCACTTACTGACACACTCCGTACAGGGCCATCAAGTCGCTCCCGCAGAGCTGGAGGCCCATCTTCTCAGCCATCCCCTAGTCGACGACTGTGCCGTCATTCAGGTTCCTGATGATCGGGCTGGCGAAGTTCCCAAGGCTTTTGTCGTTAAGGCTCCTCAGGCAACCGGCAAGTCTGACGATGAGGTCATACAGAGCATCAACAAACACGTTGAAGAGCACAAGGCGCGACACAAGTGGCTGAAGGGTGGCATTGAGTTCATCGATATTATTCCAAAGAGTCCGAGTGGCAAGATCTTACGACGTCTTTTGAGAGACCGTGAGAAGCAGGCCAGGAAACAGAAGGGAGCAAAGCTATAAAGGTAGTGCATAGTCACGGGACTTTTATAGATCGCGGAGGATGAAGTTTTTGGTGGCATAGACAGCGCAGACTGTCTTGTATTGAAGAAGTCTTTGACAAAGTATCTAGAAAGCGAATGCAACCTTTGAAATAACCCATCTAGAAGACCATACCCTTGGCTTGCTTGCTGCGGGAGTCCTTCTCCTTGATATCGATGTTCTTCCACATGAAGAGGCAGATAACGCAGAACGGGATAAAGGCGCAGCCGGCGTAGATCATCTTCTTCTGAACAAAGTCGTAAGCACCAATGATAGCATCTCGCTCAGGACTGCCTGCAGGGTAAGATAGCTGGACGTTGATGTCGCCGTAGATGGTGGCAGTCATGTTCTGGACAGACTCAGGCAGCCGCTTGGCAAGCTCCCTTGGGAGCATGTTGGTCCAAATGCCACCAGCAATAGCCATGCCGACAGAGGATCCGATGCCACCGAACATGCCCCAGATAGCCAGGGCCACGGCGACATCCTGATGGTTCACAGAAGACATGACAGCGATACGAGCAGTCAAGGACCAGATACCACTGTAGATACCGTTGAAAAGCTGACACATGACGAGCCAGCCGACGGCAGTCTCGGGATGACGGAAGTGGATGAGCAGAGCAGTACCAAGAACGAGGAAGGGCACACCAACAAAAGAGGGCCACTTGAAGCGTCCCAGATATCGAATAGCGATACCGACGAAAGGGCCAACGAACGCTGCCATCAAAGAGAAGGAGTTGAGAATGTAACCAGAGGTGGTGATGCTCTCAAAGTGAACAACCTGGAGATAAGAGCCGTAGTAGGTGTCCCAGCAGAAGATTGACGCGAACATGATTCCATATATCAGACAGCTTCCCAGGATAGTACGGTCTGCTAGCAGATGAAAGGGGAAGTAAGGCACAGGGGCGAAGAATTTCTCCCAGACGACAAAGCTAGCAATGAGGACGACACCAAGAACTGGCATGGCAATGATGTAGCCAGTGGCCCAGCCATTGGGGGCAGTAGTGGCAATGTTGAAAGGGAGAAGAAGCAAGGCCCAGCCAGCAGTAGTAAGGAAGAGGCCGACAACTGATATAATGTTAGAAAATGCACGGAAAAGTAAGTAGATCAAGGGTAGACTCGCCATCGAACTGAACAAAGTAATACTTGAACGAATCCCAAACAGTGCGGTTGTGCACCTTCTCAGGAGCAACACCCAGCTTCTTGGCCTTGATCTCGTTCATGATAAATATAACCATGACGGGAATGCAGAAAGCAACCATGATAATGCAGAACGAACCGAAAGCCCACCGGAAGTTGACGTTTTGCATGAAGAGCTCAGCAATCCTGGGGCCAGCAAAGGTAGAATTAATAGTCGGGAAATAGTAGATTCCCATTACGATCAATCGGTTTCGCAGAGTGGTGGTGTCGGCGACAACAACGTCAATGACATAGATGAGACCAAGATGACCTCCCCAATACAGTGTATGGGCTGTCGCATACATCTCAACGCTGTTACAGGTAGCCTTCATAATCATGCCGACAACAATCAGAAGAACCATGGCACCAAAGCCCCAGACTCGACCCCAGATATCTATAACCTTGGCGAGTGTCAAGTTCCAGACAGCACCCAGGATGGAAGCCACGATACTGGTAGAGGCGAGGAGGCCGTGGGAAGCGAAGGCTGAAGTGACATATGGGGTGAGATTGCTCTGAACATTCTGGAGCAGGCTATCAACAAAGGAGACGAGGAAAAGGCTGGAAAGAAGAAGATTAGTATGTTCTTATGGTATAGCCTAGCCAACTGAACTCACAAGACAAGGGTCGTAATCAACATCTTCTTGGTCCAGACACTAGTGATGGCCTCGACCTTCTTGACACCCTGCTGCTTGAACTCCTCGTCAACGAAGTCCTTGAGATCCTCCTCAGTCATGATGTTGTTGTTGGCGGGAGCCTTCTCTATGTCGGGGACGGACACATCATTGATGGGCGTGGGCCCGTTCATGGCATGAGTCGACATTGGAACGAAGGTTCTTGGAGTCGTTCCTGATGGAAGAGGGGCGCAATGAAGCCAGGGGTGAAGAACGGGAAGCTGATCGACTGCTCAATGGATGAGGGAACCAGTAGGGGGGAGAGCATCTCTTAAGTACCCTTCCCTGCCCTGCCAGGCCAAGATGACTGCTCATTGCAACTTTGGCTGCATGGGAAGCTCTTACTAGAGCTAGAATTCGGAATCGAATGGGCGATGATCATCCATGTCTAGATTTGACTAGATGAATCCTGCGGAAGGCAAAGCGGTAGCTGGTCTCCGATGGGTAAATGGTTCCAGTTCACGTATGACCGGCCCATGAACCATGTAAGGATTAAGCTCATGCAATACTCCCTGTCCGAGAAGAGCTTTCACTGTAAGACGATCCTGGTTCGAGTGTGTAAAAAAGACGCACTAACACCGAGCACCCACGCTTTATTTGCTTGGTCCTAGTCTGACTCCAGGAAATAACACCGCAGATGGGGACCCTACCGCATCAAGAGCTGCATCTATTGGATAAAGCTTAATTCCAGAAGCTGTCCAGGGGTGAGTTGGCCGAGAGTGGCGTCGCTCCAACTGCTCGGTGCGGTAAGCCCAAGAAGACTAGGACAAATTTCTCCAGGCTAGTCGCATATCTGATCATCTGATAATCTGATAAGCATCACCACCTCTCGGCGCGTGGCGTAGCATTGGCACGCCAATCCCACCGTCCTTCTCTGAGAACAAGAGCATAATGCAAGAGGGTCGAAGTATCTGTCTCAGTGAAGTCAACGGGTTCATTTGCATCTGGCTTATCGTGGACTAAGACAGATCAGAATCCATCACAAAAGCAACAACTAACATCTGTTTATGGCGCCACTCTAAACGAAAAGGCATGGGCGATAATAAGTGAATTGTCTTCAGTGAGCGTGGGCTGTGTGAAGCTGAAGCACTAGCTGGACTGGGGTTATTATTTGTCGTCCTTATCAATCTTACGAAGCTCCACGGACCACCAACCGATTTTGGATTCATTGACCCACCTGTGCAAACGTCGGCGAAGAGAGAGTGGAATAAAACTGCAAATTTTCTCCCTTTAAAAGACCACGATACATGTACCGACAATTTATCGTCTTGGCAAGTCACCAGTCCAGTCTAGAAGTAATGGAACCTTGCCCTCCAGCTACTGCAGTTAGAGCCTGGAATGGAAGTGACCCGGAGCCGTGTTACTGGGTAAAGCCCACTGTGGATATCCTGGGTCGTGCTCATGTGGGGGTTTGCCGATTGATAAGCTACTAACCTTGGGTAGTATCAGAACCTTACCTACCGCAATGGAAAGCTTGAGCAAGGCTTGACTACATGCTATACACTTATCATTTCCTGCTCCGTCACTGAATCTAAGACACCCCATGAGTATTCATTATAATTATCTGGCATGTCACCTCAGCCTGAGTGGGGTTGCAAGGCTATGCCTAATCGGCAAGTCACAGAGTATGCTGATAAGATAAGATAAGATCAGGCAAGCAACCAAGCAATCTACCAACCTACCAACATACTAACATACCAACCAGCCCGAACTCTTCTTTAGAATCCAAAATCATTGTCCCATCTCTTACCTTGTAATGTCTGAGGGACAACCCCTTCTTGCGCTTGGCGCCACACCCGAAAGCATCTGGGGTGATGAAGACGAAACCATTGTCTATGCCCAATCCCTTGGGAACGAAAGGGCACTCATCTTCCGTTTCCTCCTGGACCCCAACAAACCGTCCCAATCGCTTTTGGATCGTGTCGTCAATTGCTACCACGACATTGATGTGTCTAGTGAGGCGTCCACTTTTTTGAGCCAGGCGCCATTCTCGATCTCAATTCTAGCGATATTGGAGAAGTCACCTGGCGAGTTTATCAGGACTCTCTCTTCCAGGAATATCTCAATCTCATGAAAAACATCCAACCGAGCGATCTATCGCCTCAAGGGTAACAGCATATTCCTATTCTCGATATCTCAGAGGTCGTTTTCCTCGAAGCGATGGGTGGTAGAGGCTGCAGCAAGCGAGTACGGCTGCGGTCAAACGCGGGGTCCGCCTTGTTTTGTATTCAAGGGTGTCGATTTCCAAAGCTACCTGCAGTTTCACGACGAAGATGATGAGTTTGCTCGCGCCATGGTAGAGACCTGGCGGAGGTCGAGCAAGTTGATTGCTGACATGCCACCACACTCCCACATTCAATCACCCCCAGAGATTCTCGTATCCATTCGTGGACCAAGTAGCCAACCGACTCTCATTGGACATCTGTCGACATTCTACACTAGAGGTGCTCTCTCCGATGTAATCGCAGCAGCGAACGAAAGCGGAACACGGATTTCTCTTCAGAAGAAGGCCAGATGGTGCTATCAGATGTCTCTAGCAATCGCTCACACGCACCATGCGATGCATACCTTCCACATGGACATCAAACCCGGAAACTACATCGTGGACGACCAAGAAAACATGCTCCTCATCGACTGGGAGCAAAGCGGCGCACCAGCAACCACACTCGCCCCAGAAGCGGATGGGACCTGGGATGTGAACGAAGAAGATACCAAGCTCGTATATACCAAGTATGTTGGTCCAGAACGCCGAAACATGCCAGAAGGTAGCGGACAGCAAGCGTTCAATGTCTGGAATGTTTTCTCAGTGTGGCAGGCAAGCTGCTCTCGAGCTACGGAGCTCGCCGAGGTGTTTGCTTTAGGGAGGACTATGTGGATGCTCCCCTCGCAAACCGACGATGAATTCGATGAGGTTGAACACCCCGACGATGTCAACATTGTTTGGAGTGGGGATGACATTCCTGCTAGCTGGATTGAAATGACAGAGCGATGCATGGATAGAGATCCAAACAAACGCCCTTCGGTTTCTGATCTTGCAAATCTCTGGGAGAGTGAGGAGTCTTAGCTTGTCAGCTTGTAATGGCCTAGGAGGATGATCATATTTGGGAGCAAGGACGGATGGTAGCCCATATAATTCTCACTTGATCACCGTTGGAACTCTTGGCGGTTATCCAGAGCCCACATAACGTCAGGCACAGTCACGTTGGCGCGGCCGGACGTGAACTCCATGGTTCCAGTGCTTCGGGTGTCAGACTCTTGCACGAGGCCCAAACCTAAAAGCTGATCAAGATGCATCTCTCGGAGAATATTTCCGAGTTCCTGAGCAAAGTCATCAAAGGATCCGTCCGGGGCAATGAAGAGTCTGTGTAGAAAGTGCCACATTTATTATACACAATATAGATGCAGATTATCATGACACAGGAATTAATATAAATACCCTTTTACTTATACGTATTTAGGTTACTTACGCTAGCAGTTGTATTGCACCACCGGTTTACCAGCTGTAACTGATTGATCGATTGATTTGATAAGATTAGATCATCTCTGGGCGGAAGACGGATAGAAGCAGGGCGGTCGATCAAAGAGCCGCAAAAGCCAATGGTCTAACCTAGCAGGGCTTATGATATTTATCTAAATTATAAAAGAACATGCATTCTAATATACCTAGATTCTGATGAAGAGATGTTCAGCCATGGCCCATGGCCGACGGTGCAGCAGGCGACCAAACCTTAGGAGGTACAAAGGTACCTCAAAATACGATATCTTAGCAGATACAAAGGTACTTATGTGTCTCATGCCCGGACCCACCTGCATCAACGGCCAACTCACTTTTTTACCTGTGCAAGAACGGACGACACGACACTCAGACGAACGTGAAGTTCACCGCGACGTCCTTGAATTAGACATTCCACAGCAGACAAGATAGACGTCACAAGTAGCTTCAAGCATGGGCGAGCATAGGGATTGATTCAAACAGAAATAAGTCAATATTAACATTAAACAACCAGCCAGCGGGTACCTATATATGCATCTTGGCTCAAGTGGTAGCTTCCCTCGCTCTTTTTCTTTTCTACTTCATTTTCGTTTTTCTTCGATCTCTGGACTCGATGTCACATAAGATCCGGTCAGTACCAAGTCTCGACACTAATGCATACAACGTTCGTAAGGATCGTAAGAATGATACATGTTGATGAGCGCGCTTTCTAACTTCCCCCGGAAGCTCAAGCAGTCTCGGGGTGCGGGAGTATCTAACAGACATACAGGTCCGCCTCAGGTAACAAGACCTGATCTATAACAAGGAAAACAGTGTTTGATGTGCATGACCCTTACAGGGCAATGGCAACAGCCAGGATGGCGGCAGCGATGCCCATGCCGTTGCGAGCGGCACCAGCAGTCACGGGAACGCCAGGAGTGGCAGTAGGGGCGGGGAGACCACCAGTACCGACAGCGGGCTTGCCAGTGATGAGAGTCTCACCAGCGCCGGGAGCCTCAGGGCCGGGACCGGCGGGGGTCTCGCCAGCAGCGGGAGGGTTGGCGGGGGTCTGAACGGGGACGGGTCCGTCGCCACCAGGGCCGGTGGCGAAGCCAACCTCAGGGACAACGATCTCAGTCTCAATGGTCTTGACAGTGGAGGAGCCCTCGATGGTGGTACCGCCAGTGACACAAGGCTCAGTGATGGTGGTAGCGACAACGATGGTGGTGTAGTGAGCAGAGGTGATGATGGTAGTGCCGGTGACGGTGATGTGCTCAGTGACAGAGTCGGCGCCGGTGGCAATGCCGGGGTTCTTGTTGACATAAGGAGCGCAGATACCCTGGAAGAAGGAAACGGCCTGGGCGATAGTGTCATCGTTCTCGGAGTGGGCGTACAGGCACTGGAAGACGTTGTCGACAAAGTCCTTGGAGGGGCAGAAGCAGGCAGCGTCAGTGTTGTCCTTGCAACCCTTGACGTAGCGAATGAAGGTGTTCAAGCAGCTGGGGACAACTTGGGGAACGTCATAGCCACCCTCAGGGACCTTGGGCTTCTCGGGCTTCTCGTCAGAGCCAGTCTTACCGGGGGCAGGGGCGGTCTCAGTCTGGGCGGGCTTGTCACCAGTGGGCTTATCACCACCCTCCTCAGGCTTGCCAGGCTTTCCGGGCTTGTCACCACCCTCAACAGGCTTGGTCTGAGCAGGCTTATCACCAGTGAGAGTCTCGGTCACAGGGCAGATAGTGGTAGAGATAGCAATAGTCTCGGTGACAACAACGGGAGTGCCGTGGGTGGCGGGGCAGTCAGGGACCTCAGGGCCGCAAGAAGTGATGGTCTTGACGTCAGTGGTGTAGACGGTAGAGGTGCTGTCGTAGACGGTGGTGATGACGGAAGTGTTCTCTTGAACAGGAACGGACTCAGTGTTGTCGCCAGCAGGGGCAGAGGTGGTCTCAGAGCCAGAAGAGCCGGTAGTCTTGCCACCAGCGGGAACGGTCTCGGTCTCGTCGGCAGGGACGCTCTCAGTGGCCTCAGCAGGGGGGTAACCAGTGGTCTTGTCACCGGCAGGGAAGCTCTCGGTCTCGCCAGCGGGAACAGACTCAGTGGCCTCAGAAGGAGGGAAGTCGGTGGTCTTGTCAGCAGCAGGGAAGCTCTCAGTGGCCTCAGAAGGAGGGTAACCAGTGGTCTTGTCACCAGCAGGGAAGCTCTCAGTCTCGCCAGCGGGAACAGACTCAGTGGCTTCGGAAGGAGGGAAGTCGGTGGTCTTGTCGCCAGCAGGGAAGCTCTCAGTCTCACCAGCGGGAACAGACTCGGTGGCTTCAGAGGGAGGGAAGTCGGTGGTCTTGTCGCCAGCGGGGAAGGTCTTGGTCTCCTCACCGCCAGGGAAAGTCTTGGTGTGATCACCACCGGGGAAGGTCTTGGTGTTGTCGCCATAAGGAGGGCGGCCAGGGCTGGGAGGCTGGGGAGGGAATCCAGGGCTGGGAGGCTTGGGCTTGTCGCAGTCGAAGTCGATCTTAGGAACCTCGATGCGGCACTTCTCCTTGGGCTTGTTGGGCTGAGGAGGATAGACGAAGTGAACCTTCTTGGCACCACCACACTGGGTGTTGTGGACATCGGTACCGTCCTTGGAGCAGTCGGCCTGGTGCTTGCAGGTAGAGCCGTCAGGCATGTCGTAGTGGAACTCGAGACGGCAGTCAAACTCAGGCTTGACGTGGAACTTCTTCAGAGAGAAGTACTTCTCCTTGCTGCCAGGACCGCAGCCGAAAGAAGGAGCTTGCTCCTTGGCAGGGCCACACTCGGCAGAGATAGACTTGCCAAAGTGTCGGCCAGAGACATCGCGCTTCGACTTGTCGGTTCCACAGGTCCAGCCCTTGAAGTTCCAGTCGTTGTACTTATCAAACTGACCGATCTGGAGGTCGTCCCAGTTCCAGCCCTTCTTCTGGTGCTCCTCACACTTGTTGTCGACGGCTTGTGGAGGGGTGTACGGGGGAGCGCCCACCCAGCCAAAGGTGGCCTCGGCCACGCTGGCACTAAGGGCCAGAAGAGCAACGTTGGTCTTCATGGTGAAAGACTTGTCGAATATAGTAAGTAGTTGTATATGTGTATGTAGTGAGTGAGTGGCTTATATGCAGAAGAAAATATTAAGAAATGGAGCCAAAGGAAACGAATGACTTTGACAACCAAAACAAAAAGACAGCTTTGATGTAAAGAAAAAGGGAAAAGAGAAAGGTGAGTGATAATCCAGAAAAAAGAGTTGAACGGGCGGGCATGAGAAGCATCTATATACCCAAGAGTCTGCCCATATATCAAAGAAGTTCGTCTGCGGAGTGCGAAGAGCGGCCAGCCCGGCATCTGCTGCCAAGCATGGATTGTCCCCTCGATGACCCATGGCTGGTGGAGATATCACCGACGATGAAAACCCCTGGTAGTCATGGAGAGCCAGGCAGAGCTTCGGCTGGAGGATCGAAATACTACGTGGTAGTCTCTCCAGGTGATCCATCGTTCCGGTGAAGGTCTTGACACAGCGGTTCGTGGTTCAGGGCGGCTCAGGGACAATGACAAGGATAAGTTTCCGTGTCAGGAACCCTGGGCTTTGGGAGCTTCTCCACCTACAGGGGTGATCAACAGCGGCTCCGTGCAAACCCAATGATCGGTTGGAGCATCGTCAAGGGTGTGCATCTCTCTGCGAATGGATGGACTGATTGTTGGCACCATCTAAAGCGCAAAATCGACGGTAGCCAATACGATGCCTGTGCCTGGCGATAGATGAGAGGCAACCTTGTCGTTACCTACCCACCTCGCCGATATGGTGTGTATTCTTAGAAGCTTACAGTAACATGCTGTTTTTGTTAATGCTTGATTGCCAGGGCTTGCTTCAGCTGGCCTCATTGCATTGTTTCTATCTATGCAAGCGCTTGTCTTGTCCTGATAATAGATGTGGGATATCAGCCAATACCAGGAGAAGAGCGGTTATGCATACCTTGATTAAACCTCCGAGACGCTACTGCATGAGTTGATGATGAAACAGAGCCTCCAGTCACTGCCCAAGGTGGGCGTTTAGAGCGTTTTGCGGCGGGAAAAGTCAACCCACGCCCCGCTATGAGGCTTGCACTTGGACGTTGAGATAGCGGCGGTTAACCAAGACATGGAAGAAACCTCGGCGGTTGTGGACTCAGGTAAGGTTACAGTGATAGCTATGGTATAAGTTGTCTAGGTACAAATACCTCAGAGCTGAATACCTGGTATAACTGATGCATAACACAGATACCTGGGCACCTTAGTACCGGTGATAACTTACCTCTAGGTTCTTACCGCAGCAAGGGGTTCGGTTTATACCCCTGCTTTGGATGTTTCTTCTCTTTTGACCGAGAGCGAGTTGCTTCTTCCGCATCTGCCGTCCCTTCTTGGGTATCATCCAGCTCTTGAATGGGCAAGTGTACCTGATGAATGAAACGCTGCGCCACCTTATCAGAGCATGTTATGAATAAGGGGCCCCAATCGATGGCCCGCGTCCCTTCTGCAGGTACAGGCACTAGCCGTCCGCCAATCGCGCTACGACGCTTGCTAAGTGCCCTGACGGTTAGTTAATTGGTGGTTTGGATCTTTTCGGGTGAGCCACTAACAAGTCGGATCGAATGGAAGACACCTCATGGCCCGATGTTGTTTCCAGAAAGCCACTACAAACCACAGCCAGGGAGTTATTGATGGGAACAACGCATTGGCAGGTCCTTTACTTGTTCGTTGACTTTACCCGCCGACCTGTAAAATTCTGCTATGCCAATGTTTCTCTTCAATACTAAAAATAACGTCGCCATGTGGTCTCTCCGCGGATCTACAACAGGCCTCCGAAGAACCTCTCTCACTTTGGGCACGTCAATATCATTCAAACACGGGTTGCTACGTCAAAGGAGATTACAACACAAGGTACTTGACTCTTCTCCTTTCCTTTTGCAGCAACTGAGCAAGTCGCCAAACGATAGAGACCGGAAATATTACTGGGCCAATCCACATGTCCACCGTTTCTACCGGCTGCACTTGACGGGGATCCAAAGCACAGAAGCAAGCCATCTATAGCAGACAAGGTCCATGGAATAAGTGGCTTCGGATCTAACTAACGCGGGCCAACGACAGGCTTGGCGTGACTGATGGGTCTTGTGGCCTGACTGAGCGAGTTCAATGACAAGTAGGTAGGTACTTTGTTCACACGATTTCTAACTAGGTAGCTATGCTTGAACTTCTCTATCCTACGGATAGGGACTAGAAGAAAGTCTGCCTGGTCGCTTATGGGCTACCGAAATCACACATTTCTATTGAACTTGGATTTTCAAGTCTTGACGCTATCTATGTGATTACTGGGCGCTTGTCGTTTGATTACGCAATACGGCGCTTGTATACAACTCAAAATCTATGCATATCAATTGCAATAGGGTAGCGAAAGGCAAGACAGCCAAAAGATCAGCACCGAATGATCGCCCAGCTTCCATCTGCATCTCCATTTCTTAGTGCGTGGTGTTCATTTTTAGCACCTAGCCTAGCGCAACTGTCCATCCAGTAGCAAGACATGGCGAGACACACCCTGGTAGCTGTGTTGACGCCAACAGCGTCTCAGGACCAGGTCGCCCCAGTTAGTTTCAACATCAGGACAGCCAATCATCGACTGCCAAACTGCGAATCTGAGACAAGGCCAAACCTCTCCCCGCCAGCCCTATCACTCTTTCAATGATTTTTTGCTTCATAGCCTGAGTAAATCATTCTAGACTTGAGAGCATCCTCCCAAAAAGATGGCAAGGCAAGGCAACTAGCTAGGATCGGAATATTGTAAGTCTATCTATCTAATGTTTCTTAAGACGGGGAGAATCGGCAAAAAATGCTTTGTTTTAGCGATTATCAAGTCCCGGGTAGGTTTGGATAATCTATTCGAATTGGTTTCTCACGACTGAAGAGAAGCCAAACAACAATCAGGCACATTGTATGTGATTCTTTAGAAAATATGCTGTTATACCAATATCTCTCCGTCGACCTGAATCCTGTATATGTTGTGTTACGATGTTCAGAGCTTCATTTACATTGATCATCAATATGTGTACGCCACCCGCCTCAGGTTTGAGGAACCAACCTTGGGACTATGTTTATTTGTGTGACAACACCCGTGTCGAAATTAAATGCACTTTCTATTAGTTAAGAGAAAAAAGAAGAAAATTTAGTTCAAACAGCCAACTATGACATATCTTGATAGCGCTGTCCTTCACCTGAATCTCAACCAAGACTGATTGTTGATCTAACCTGAACCAAGCCACATGATCCCACGCTCTTCCAAATGATTGCCAAGCCAATTAGCTGTTAGTTACCGTGATTGATTCTCAGCTTATATGAAATCGCTTCCCATATCCATGCACAAAATACCGCAGCCGAGAAATACTAGCGATGGAAATATATTATACAAGCGACTCACGCAAATACAAGCGACTCACGCAAATACAAGCGACTCACGCAACTACAAGCGACACAAGCAAACACAAGCGATGCAAATATAAGCGACGCACCTCACTCTTTCACGAACTGGTGATTAGCCGGGAACTATTGACGAAAGCTCCCGGTGGCTTGCTTGCGTCATGGATCATGGCATCCATCAACATTAGCCTCCGTGCGCCATCAATCAACGCTTTTTCTTTAGCGCTCTCCTTGACAGCATTCCCACAAAGGACCGATAACGTATTCACGACGACGAAACTTGATGTTTCAAAAGAATTCTAGGTTCATGTTGAACGCAACTCTTTATGTAGTAATCGGCCATGTTAGGCCTCTATATCCGTAAATCACGTCGTCAATGTTGATGCCATTAACGTTGTTGTTTCGTTTCTTGCCAGGGGTTACACTTCCACCTGCCACGTTACTCGCCAAAGGCCCAGGCCAGCGAATTAAGGTCGAACCATGATCGAATGCAACCATGAATACCCTGAGGACCCCTGAAGACAGAACGATGCAGCGTCGCAACGCCTATTTAGGCCAGTCAGAGAGATCCTGGTTGGGACTAGTGAACAGGCCTCTTCTCTTTTTGTCGTTCCGTGTTTCGAGTTACGGCCACAGCGGTTGTGGTTGAAACTTGCCATCTATGAATACACAAACGGTAAATGCCTAGAATGCACATTTCTTTTATCCTTGCATGGTTCTTTGCTTTTCTAAGTAACGTCAGTTAATTGTCACTAACTCCCGGAAACAACCTGGGGAGCAGGCTTGGACCACTTGGTGAGGTTAGATTGGTTTTCGGTGATCAAGCCTCTCGTATGTTTTTGGGCTGGCAATTCTGTGATGGGCTATCGTAGTTGATCAAGTGAAATTATGCTCAGGCTACTCCGTAGCTTTTCTGCGATATGCTGATCATCAGTCACCTCATCTTCGATCGATTAGACAGTGGATTGATCCTCCAGGTTGATCAGCTTGCACTGACTCCATTGATCGGCATCACTGATCGGCATATTTAACTGCTGCTATTCATTGACGGGTGCATACATACTGCCTACACTATTCCAGCTGATTCGCCTCATAACAGCTTAGAGCTCAGTTGACTGGGAGAACTTACACATCACATTGGCGTCGAACAGTGCATGCATTCATGTTGCATTTCAGTTGGCTCGAAAAGTCAGGCCCTGCATGCACTTGCATGGGTATAAGTGAGCTTGCAACCTCTCAGGGGAACGGACCAAAAAGTTTCATGACATTGTTTTCCGGTCAGACCTGATTCGAACTCACAAGACCAAACAACGGTACGGATACAGAATAGCGTGTTTGTATCTGTATTTCGCTTCCGAGTTCCCTCAATTGCGAACCAGACGGGATGCTGCATTGGGTGATGCACTCCTGAAGCTAGTTATCTAGCCGATCGGACTGCCTCTCTGAGTGAATAGGAGGGATACGAGTTTCCATTTCTTTGTATCAGTGCCGAGCTGAGTGGTGGAATGGAATTCTTGGCGTGGTCTGCCTCCAGGGGACTGAAATTGCGTTCAGAGGGCCATAGTTCTATCGTAAACAGATATTCCGACTTAGCCGGTCTGTAACTGATCGATCATATTCTGTACAAAGAATATAGTCATAGAAACTACATCAAAATAGCAAACTACTACTTTCGTGCTGACACTCAGCAGTGTGTTCAAGATACTGGTTAGGGTTAGTTTCACTATCAATAGCCACTTGGGCATCAAGTTCACATGTCGCTCATCTTTCATAAGCTTAATTGTATTAAGAACATAGCATCGGCTTTGAACTTTTATATGTGAAACTATGGAGTTGAAGCTGAAAAGGCCAAACAGCGGCCGAAGCCCGTCGATCAAAGTTGGAAGGTTTGAAATCTGGGATCGGTGACTCAGTCCGTGACCAAGATATCGTGGAGTTCGAGAACATGTCGACTCGGCATGATATAGAAACAGGTACTGGAAAATCAGAATCGAACTATCAATGAGGGAATTGAAGAACTGAAGGCTCGTATAGAGAGGAACTAAGAACGCGACCACTACCGTTACCGAGAGCGCTGATTTAAAGAGGTCTGTGATGCTTGTTGGGCAGCTTGCCATAGGAGTTTAGGGCGAAGCCATCGTCACGGAATACAGCACGGATACCATTGACATCGATCCGGGGTGAGGATGGCATCAAAAAAAGTAGGGGTATGAGAAAAGCGAAGTTGTGCGAGGCACATGGAACATCATGTCCCTGGACGGGCTCATCGAGAGCATCCCTCACCTCAAGACGGTTGTAACCGAGACCAGTGCGGTAAAATCCGTTACTTGATTGTTTAACATCGATGTTCTTTGTGGACAATGGTCATTGTTCGCGTTCAAGAGTAGACAAATTGGTATGAACAGATGTCGTCTAGGTTTGTTTCGTTGGATACAGACTTGATTAATGAACAGAATACTAGAATAGAACGACTATCAAACTACATAAAGACTGCTATCTATCCACCGTGTATCGACTCTTGTTTCCGCCTGTACCACCATTTACCATTCTAAACGATCAAGTTCCAAACATCTTCGGAGTATCAACATATATTTAACAAGAATCAAGGTTTGTTTTAACATGAAGGCTACTAAAAAGCTCAAACAGGTCCGTTTCACTGGCGTCAAAGAACCATCAAGGAAGCCATTCAACCTACATCATATTCACAGACCAAATGACCTGGTTGTTCTCACCAACAAAAGGGATGAATGTCGCTTCATCACCAGCGCGCTCTCTAGCTTCCTCAAACCCCTTGAGATACCCAAAAACACTCATCTCATTGAGCATCGTCCATGGCATGCAGGCGGTATCTACACCGTGCGCTCTGTCGAACCTATCCTCCCCAACACTCGGCTAAGTATCGCCGCCCGTGTTGTAGTGCCCTATGGCCAAGGACTGGCACGAGTGTATTTCTCTATCGCAGGTGGTCTCTGGGACAGCCTCTGCCTTCCTCCCTCCCAGTGGCTTGATATACCACAAATGGAGATTAAGATGGGCAATGGAATTGGAGTGAGTGTACAGATTGAGAACTCTGTGCATGGGCAGTTGCTAGCTTCTTTCATCACAGACTCGGGTTTGCTGGATTTGCAAAGATGGGGGATTGCCGAGGAGCGGGACGAGCACATATATAGTGAGCGAGAGTATGCAGAGGGGCCCGATGATCCAATGCATATTGACGAGACAAGGTAATTCGGAGGACTAGAATAGCTTGGAGTTCAGAGTCATGGTGCCAGGTGTCCGTAGACTAATAAAGTCTTTAGCTGTATGACTTGACATCCTTCTCAGACTAATCGTTATCTGTCTAAAGTCTTTCAATTCTTGAATGAACAAGTTTTGAACATGCTGACCCCAATGCAAGACATGAAATGAAGAACTTTATACGTGGCTCTCATACTCCTCTTCAGTCGCAACATACCATAACCAGAAGCCACTAGCAGTCCCCAATATCAACCCGTCTTTTTGTGTACACTTGATCGCATGGCAGAGATAACAAAATGTACTTATTTCCCCATTCCAACTCAGGTAGCAATAACAAGCTCACCCTTAGATCTTTCATTCTTTGACTCGGGCGACATTCGTCATTAAACAGCGCCTTCGACTTGAGCAATCTATGCCAGTTGCTAAACAGCGATACAACACGTGTCAAGCAACAGAACACGGGGGCCAAAACCTGCGTAATGGTGATCTGGGATGTTTATGTTCACGACACGGTAGGTCATGGGATGCTGAATGCACACTATGCTTGATCGATCACACAGCTGATAGCAAATTGTCATGCCGGCATGGGCCCGTGGCTCATTCATATTGAGCCAGAATCGGCTTATCACTGACCGTATCTCTCTCGCCTGAAGTAGACTCAAGGCAGTCTTGCTTGGTGTTTGCGCTCTTTATGTTTCGTCTGTCTCTAGAGTCATGATGCCGGTTGTCTAGTTCATGGTCAGGGGTAATTTCTTCATGTTGTGTAGTAGAACCCACTTTGCTGACATGGCTTAATATTTAAAAACGAATATACCATTCCTTCCATACGTATGTAATTTACATCAAAAGTAGAATATGCCCTAGACGCCAAAGATGCATACCGTCCCGTTCTACATAATGCCACCCCTTCAAATGCGCGCAGCCCTATGTCTGATATCCGCTGCTAATGTCTCCTTAACCGGTATATATGAATCCATCTTTTGGAGTGCCTGAACACGCCGGGCCTCAATCGTGTGCACCATCATTTCATTGGTTGGAGTATATACTCCGAGTTTCTTGGCTCGTGTCAAGAAGTATCCGTTCTGGTAGCCCATGTCCGTCTGTAGACCCTTGTTGATGCGCATCAGGAGATCACTGGGAGCATCGCTTTTGCCGGTAATGCGACGGTAGCAAAACTTTCTGATACTTTCTCCACGAACGAATTTTATGAGCTCTCGCGAGCCCTGAACTTCGGGGAGGGTTTCGACCACCAAAGCCAATTCGTTCAGAAGAAGGTGCATCATCTTCTGTGCAAATCGGTTATCTATCAAGCCCCGATATGGCAAGTCGAGGAGCACACAGACTGGCTCAACGGCAGCGGTGAACATCACGGCAGGGAGTTTGGATATAAGCCATTTGTCATAAGTGCTGACACGTGCTTGAAGACCTTTGGCCATTCTCAGGGACCGCATCATGGGGCTGGGTTCTCTAGAGGGTACGTAGAAGGTCTTTTGTGCATTCGATGTCGCATTGGCTTCTGTGACAATAGTTTTTCCAGCCATCAACTGCTTGACAGAGTCCCGGTTTCGGTTGTAAGAGAGTAAATGGGACATGTGACCCAAATACAAGTTGGGGGTGCGCGTTCCGTCCATGAACTGCGCGCGGATTTGCTCAAGAACTCCCATGCCATCGTTGAGAAGACAAATCGACGTTTTGTCGTCAATTCGACTTTTGACTGAAGAAATCCCATTGATGGCTTCAAAACCACGACCAGTAACAATCAACTCATCAATATGCGAGTCATCATCCCTCGGGTCTTTATAGACTAGCCCATTTTTACCCTCAGGTATGGCGGCATTCTTCTCAGCGCATGCACTTTTCCTCAGTCTCCCTGGTTGGTACTTTTCGACATTTCGACATTCTGGCTGGCGAATCAAGTGCGACCTCCGAGAGGCTACCATCTCGACCGAATCGTAAACGTTGGATAAAGCATGGGCGATGAACCTCGATCTCACATCTTGGCCTAGGATGTGAATCTTGCGTTCGGGTTCCGATTTTGCAGCTTCGGCCGAAATGGCAACCGGGGGTATGTAAAATATCGATGAAGGGTCGAGTGATTTAGATGTAGTCGATTCAGCTCGAGTATCGGAGCTTGGTGATGATGCCTGTCCACCCAACTCCGGGGGAACAGCCTCTGATTTCTCGGGTTGTGTTGGTGGTGTAGTCAAAGTAAACATTCGCCTGCTGCCGACACTGGTGCTATTTCGGAGCCATCGTGTCGACTTTCTGGCTATTTGAGCGGTCGCCCGCGGTCGCATCAAGGTCACCAATTTGATCGTTGTGATAGGTCGCGGTGAAGCAGAAGTGGTGGCTAAGAAGCCAAGAGGTCTGAGAATATTGGGCGCAAGCGTGCATTCGGGTTTTGCGAAGGAGAGGAAATTTGATCTGAGCTGAGGAGTCGAGGCTTTTCAAAAGTCGATTGCAAGGTGTCGTTGGTATTTTTATCTCGTCAAATCGTGAAAGGCGTACCCGTAGAGGCTAGTAAATGTTGATATTAAGTGGATGATGCATGCATTGAAAGAATTGCAGAGGCGAGTCCATTTTTTCCCTTCCATCAGCTAGACGTAAACTGTGGCCAATCGGAGCCAGTGGACTAAAGGGACTTTGACCTTCCTAACCAATACCCGGCTCCGATGTCGTTCTAGAATCATACTTAGGATCAAGTAGCTGAAGCAACATTTATTATTATTCCCGTCATAAGAACACGAATTGTACGGCACTGCTAAAGGGCTCTTCAACATGGCATGGAATAGGTATCAAGCCATGGAAGTCTCACTACCTACATATTCTAGGTATCTTGCCCCACTGACTTTAGATCACTCCTCTTTAGTTGCATATTTCCTCGCTTCATGAATACAGAAGCCACTATTCCTAAACAGGTCCCATGATCAAGATCTGCATCTGCGCGAAGTCTTTTATGCGACGTGAACATCTCAACTTGGCGCGTCTCAGCATTCATATTTCCACACAACACATCGAAAATGACAGACGTCAAGGATATTACACCGGATCTGGACCGACTGGACAACCAGCTGGATGATCTTGAGGAGAAGCTACAGCCCTTACTGGGCAATCTTGAGGGCATGGCCTCTCAGTTGCCCCTGTTGGACAAGGCAAAGCTGTTCTCACTTACAGCCTACGCAATCGAGTCTCTTCTATTTTGTGAGTTACTGTGACCTCCAGCGAAATACGGTTATCAAGATTAAGAATGCTGACGTACGTAACAGCTTCACTGAAATTGAACGAAGGCAACGACGCACAAACTCAGGCCGTGCTTACTGAACTCAAGCGAATTCAGCAATACTTTGGAAAGATCAATAACATTGAGTCGCCTCCAGAGCCTGAGTCGCGCAATCTGACTGTTAACCAAGAGGCTGCGGCGCGTATACTCAAGGCTGATCTGGTACGAATGTTCATTTTATCAGCATGGAATTGAAACTAACTCCAAGTAGTCCGATAACAAGACAATCAGCAGTAAGCTTGCTGAAAAGATTGCAGAGGAACGAGCTAAGGCTCTCCTCAAGTCCGTGGAAAATCGGAAACGACCAGCTGAGGAGTCACCTGTTCCGTCTCAACCCAGCTCTTCTGCTGAAGGAAAGGACAAAAGCAAGAAGAAGCAGAAAAAGAACAAGAAGGGCAAGTCAAAGAACTGAGAATCTGAAGTAACGCTGGCGATGGGCCAGATGCGAAGCTAAATCGGGCAATGCGCAAAACTACGACATCGAAAGTTGGTGGCAGGTACCAGGGCTTGGGCATTTTGCATTGCCCAGGAGGAAGATTCATCATAATACCCCAGAGCGTGGAGGAAACTTGAAAAGGGTTCATATGCTTAGAGGTTTGCATGGCCTCCTGGGGTAGCTGATTTAACAAGGCATGGCGTTAAGGAACTTGGGACAAATAATTTTCTTAGAGGGCGGACGACAGCAGAAATAACTACCCTGGCGAATCACAAGAAGTACAGTCTATCCAATTTAAAAATCCTCTAATAATTACAGCTTCTTCTAGTTAGCAGCAGACAGCAGGCATCACTGCTCGCCTTTGTACTATGACTCCTTTACCCATAAAGAGAGCCACTGTCTGCCCACCCAACGGAACATCAACAACATCAAACATCCACGCCACCCTTCGCAAATAGTTGAATTTTTACTATCCCTTCAAATTATTTCCCATCACATACCGGAATGTCTACTAACACACTTGATGACACGCTCAGTGTAGCAGACTACCAGAGCATCTTTGACGAGATCTCAGCAATTCGTCATGCTGTGAAAAGCAACTGGTCGATATCTAACACCAAATAGCGGGAAATAGCCCAGGAGTATAGTCAGGCTAAAAAGGACCTCCCAGCCGCTCAAGCAGCTACGGCCTCTGCAGCACAGGCATCGTCCACACAGACCCCAGACGTCTCCAGCCACAGTACGGAGGAATAGAGTCTATCTATCGCGAGAGGACGAAAGGAGACCAAAGTGACCTTATTATCGGACTTCGAGCAAATCAAGGGCAACTAATACAGGATTTGGAAGAAGGCAAATTGCAAGCGCCTTGTACTTGGGCAACATTATGAACAAATACGATTTGAAGAGCAGGGGTGCATATGTACTTCAATTGACACTTACTAGCGAAACCAAGATACAGAACCATAATTAGGAGTGTTTATCTACTGAATATCTCGCCTCCGGTACCGCATGGGAGTCATGTTCATGGTGAGGTTAAGCTCTTATCGCATAGGTATCTGGATGGGGAGATAAGACTCGTCCGGTGACTAACATTTTTTCACCCCACCATTATCGGACGTGAGTCAAGGGGAGCGAGCAATCGCGGGGCAGCCACAACCCCTCCAAGTTCAGCCCTCGATTTCTGTTTTCGCATTGACGCAAGCAGAAACCACAACAACACAATGGCGGTCATTTACGTCGACGAAGAAGCCGGGAGCGATCTCCCCGAGATTCAGGGCACCGAGGCTGCTCCCTTCAAGTCCCTCCTTGAAGCCTACTACCGTCACGGCGCCGAGTCCGAGTACCAGGTCAAGAAGAAGGACGATGAAGAGTACAAGCCCGCTGCCAAGGCGGCACTGAAGAAGGCTGTCAACTATGCTGCTCAGCAAAAGAAGAAGGCCGAGGCTGCTGCTAAGCGAGCTGAGAAGGATGCCCAGGACGAGGCTGCTCGTCTTGCTGTCCTCGAGGAGGCCAAGAAGATTAAGATCACCAACGACCCTGCTCTGCCTGAGCCCGTTTCGATCAACCTCCAGGAGACCGACCCTGCTAAGATTGGTACCCTTCGAAAGAACAAGGATGAGCCTGCTGAGGGAGTCAAGCGTGTCTCCGTTCAGGGCCGTGTCAACCGTGTGGCTAAGCAGGGTGGCCTTATCTTTGTGTCCCTGCGCCGTGGCCTCAACCACATGCAGTGTATCCTTTCCGGGGATCTCTCCAAGACCTACGATGCCCTCACCCTTTCACGAGAGACCTCTCTTGAGATCATTGGTGAGCTCTGGGAGGTTCCCGCTGGCGCCCACGCCCCTCTCGACCGAGAACTTCGTGCAGATTACTTCCGAGTCATCGCTAAGGCCCCTGGTGGTGATGAGGCTTTCACCAACCTGGTCCCTGCCGACGGCGACACCAACACCCTCATGAACCTCCGCCATCTTACTCTGCGTCACGAGAAGCCCGCCGCTGTCATGTTCGTTCGCGATGTCGTCGAGGATGCTTTCCACACCGTCTACAGGGAGCTCGATGTCAAGAAGGTTAGCCCTCCTGCCCTCGTGCAGACCCAGGTCGAGGGTGGTTCCACTCTCTTCAAGTTCGACTACTATGGCGAGACTTCCTATTTGACCCAGTCCAGTCAGCTCTACCTCGAGACTGTACTGCCCGTCCTTGGCGACTGCTACTGCATTGAGAAGTCCTTCCGTGCTGAGAAGTCTCTTACCCGTCGCCATGTAAGTACCCCTTTCTTGCAGGGCTCGCAAGAGTTTGCTCTTGGATGAATAGAAACTAACAATAGAGTAGCTTTCTGAGTACTCTCACGTCGAAGCTGAGCTAGATTTCATTACCTTTGACAACCTTCTCGACCATCTTGAGCACGTCATCTGCCGTGTTATCGATCTTACCCTCGAGAACCCTGTTGCCGCCGAGGCCATCAAGAAGTACAACCCCGACTTCGAGAAACCTTCTCGACCATTCCTCCGTATGAGATACTCTGATGCCATTGACTGGCTGCGAGAGCGTGGTATCAAGAACGAGGAAGGCAACGATCACACCTTTGGCGACGATATGTAAGTCACACGCAAGCCCTAGAGATACACAAACTGACGGTTCAATAGTGCTGAGGCTGCCGAGCGCAAGATGACCGACGAGATCAACCGTCCCATCTTCCTCACCCACTTCCCCGTCGAGATCAAGTCCTTCTATATGTCAAAAGCCAAGGATGATCCCCGCGTGACCGAGTCTGTCGATTGTCTGATGCCTGGAGTTGGCGAGATCGTTGGTGGTAGCATGAGAATTTGGGACTATGAGGAGCTCATGGCTGGTTACAAGCGAGAGGGCATTGATCCTACGGGATACTTCTGGTACACTGACCAGCGCAAGTATGGATCTACTCCTCACGGAGGTTACGGTCTGGGAGCTGAACGGTACGTCGGTCAATTTCCTGGTGATTTCATGCATACTGACCATTGTCTAGTTTCCTGGCATGGCTTCTCAAGCTCTGGACTGTACGAGAAGCTTGCTTGTATCCCCGATACATGGGCAGATGCACCCCGTAAACGAGACGCTTATGAGATGCATAACGAAAATGGAGTACAGGGCTTTGATATGGTAGAACAGACCGCTCTAGAGTCAACATCTAGATATGAATATGCGAGACTGCTTTACTCACTGTTAATTGCATTCGGACACTTATAACCGATCGTGAAAACCCCGATATCTCCGTTGAGATCATAATCAATTGTAGCCTCGGGCAGTCAATTAATGGATACCCACTAAAAAGTTTGGCACTGAGCGGCTGTCAACGGAAGGCCCTGGAGTACTCTAGATCCATTGTTGGGGAAGATGCCTCTACCAAGGCCCTAACGTCGGCCACCCCACAACCGGCCACCCTAACGACCGGCCACTAACTAACTACCTACCTGGGTGAGGGGGGGTCTGGGTCA